>BSBK01013975.1:0-85310 GCA_027943335.1 Chamaecyparis obtusa | reverse complement strand
ACAATAAGTTCATAAATTGTGAGGGTTAGTTCCTAGGTGGATTGCCTCTATCGGCGATTATATCCACTATTCCCTGCCTCCATTGGTGATTTGATCCACAAGCTCCTATGTGGATTGCCTCCATCGGCGATTCTATCCATAACTCATGAGCTAAGGTGTGGATTGCCTCTATTGGCGATTCGATCCACAAGCTCTTGTGTGGATTGCCTCCATCGGTGATTCTATCCACAACTCATGAGCTATGGTGTGGATTGCCTCTATCGGTGATTCTATCCACAAGCTCTTGTGTGGATTGCCTCCATCGGCGATTCTATCCACAACTCATGAGCTATGGTGTGGATTGCCTCTATCGGTGATTCTATCCACAAGCTCCTGTGTGGATTGCCTCCATCGGTGATTCTATCCACAAACTCATGAGCTATGGTGTGGATTGCCTCTATCGGTGATTCAATCCACAAGCTCCTGTGTGGATTGCCTCCATTGGCGATTCTATCCACAAATCATGAGCTATGGTGTGGATTGCCTCTATCGGCGATTTATCCACAAGCTCCTGTGTGGATTGCCTCCATCAGCAATTCTATCCACAACTCATGAGCTATGGTGTGGATTGCCTCTATTGGTGATTCTATCCACAAGCTCCTGTGTTGATTGCCTCCATCGGCGATTCTATCCACAACCTCATGAGCTTCATAGTGGATTGCCTCCATCAGCAATTATATCCACAAGTAAGATATTACAAAAAGAAAAGTTATTGCAAGATCGTCACCTTCCAATAACTTTAACAAATACAAGTGATAATCATTTGGAAGTCGTCACTTCTTTATGATTTACATAGGGGGCAGGTCCATTAAAAACATTCATAATTCACAAGTATAATAATCAATTTTATATCAAGTTTACCTCATAAATGTTTCACCTTCAATAGTGAACTCCCTCTCAATCAATATGATCACTTGATTGTCACAAGTTGGATGAACCATCTACTCCCTCTGAAGCTCAAGTTTATCAACTTCTTGACCTCTTTTGAAATATTAGACTCTCTTTGCATCTAGTCTCAATCATCAATTTGTTTTCAAGCATCAATTTATTTCTTCCTTGAATGAAATTATCTTGTGCTTTTGTCCTAAAGGTATGTCAGAGAGAGATTACAAATAGCTCACTAAACTATATTATCCCAAAGAAATATTAATGATGAAAGCATACAATATTTTCTATCCCAATGTTATAGTATGATTTAATAACTACATAAAAAGAATTTATGAACATTAATCAACATGAATACTCATCTCTTGATTAATGTAATTATCCTTTTCTTATTTGCGCTATAAAAAGTGTTTGTAGCTTTTAATCAAAGAACTCTCTTTGTTCAGAAATCTGCATAGACCTGTACAAATGTGGTCATAACTTTTGAACCTGAAATTTTCTTTCAAATCTCTCTGGTGAGATTCTTCTAAATTTGTTTATCACCAACATATCTCAAATTCAACAAAATCCAACGGTTCCATTGTGAGATATGGTCATCGTACTAAGACTGTAATTTTCTAAGACAGTCACACATTCACCATTAACAAACTACTCTCTTACATTTGCAACCTAGCTCTGATACCATGTTAAGGTTTTAGGATCATTGCAAATGTAATAGCACTATCTCATGTATGTGTTTTCCAAATGCAACAATCTCTTGCATTTATATTAAGAAAGAGCAAGAAGAGACATGTCCCTTCAAGGGACATGTCTATTCATTATTATGTAATTAATATAATGACAATTATGATTATACACACACACACACACACACACATATATATATATAATATCTCTTGAGTATTATATTAATTTATCTAATATTTACATAATTATTATTATTATTATTTTATCAATTTAACTATTTATTTATTATGAGAATAATTATAACCTAACTTTATATATATATATATATATATATATTATATATATATATATATATATATATATATATATATATATATATATATATATATATATATATATATATATATATATATATATATATATATATATATATATATATATATATCATTTCTCATAAATCATATAGTCAATATTATTTATCTAACCGATGCTGCAAACATCAACAGTGTTGAAGTTCTATTCTGGAAGGACTCTAGGGATGGATTCCCTCCTACTCTCTCTCAAATTCCTCATTTGTAGTGTATTTACAATAGCCTTCTTAAAGCTAGATAGAGTAGAGTTGAGGATTTTTAAAGTTGTCATGAACTTAGGGCATGGAGAAATGGCTAGATGGAAAGAACCACATGAGTGGCCTCTTGGAGGATTAGTAGAGGATAGGGAGAAGCTTGCTAGAATCTTGGTTGGTAGAATATGTAACTCACTCAAAGGAGAGGATACTCTTTCCTAGGGCCCTAATCAGAAGGGTAAGTTTTTGGTGGCTTCAAAATATCAGAAGTTTGATAGGTTAGCTTTTGGAAAGGCAAATGTGTCTTGGTGGAAGCAAGTTTAGAACAAGATGGCTTGGCCTAAGAGAAATTTTTCTTGTGTTTAGTCTTTCAGAACAAATGTCTCGCCTAGGAGAATCTTCAGAAGTGAGGGCTTTAGGGGCCTTCAATTTGTGTTTTTCTTACTAAAAATGAGGAGATTAGCTCTTGTCTCTTTTCTAGTGTTCCTTCACCAAGGAAATATGGCATTGGTGGTGGGGAGTTTGCAAGTGTGCTTGTGTTCCTGCCAACCCTTTGGTTGATTTCTGGAAAAGTGACCACCTACTAATACTCTCTTACTTCAGGTGGCATGAGATATCAAACCTTGTTTCATTATTTGGCAATTGTGTTTAAAAAGAAACCATGGGATTTTTTAAGATAAGAAGAAGTTGGTGAAATAAGTGTGGCTATGAATTACATACATAATATAGAAAAATCTAATGGCTAAGTGTGATCTTTCTATGGAAATAGACCCTGGAAAACTTTCAAGTTGTTCAAAACTTGAATATTTTTTGGGGAGATTTCATAGGTGTCTTTTTTAAGAGAACATTTAAGGTGCAAACATGCTAAAAAGAAGGCTCAAAGGGAGGGTAAGTGGTCTCCCCCACTTTTGGGGACTTTCAAGATCAAATGGGTCTTTTAGAGGAAATCCTCAACATGCAAGTGTTAGAGGTGTTGTCAAAGATACCTTTGGAAGTGTAATTTTCATCTTTTCTATATAAAGGGCCAACAGACCAATAGCTATATGGAGGTTCTGACTATTATCTTGGCAATACAAAGAGGATGTGCTCTTGGATGGAGCAAGATTATTTATGAGTTTGATTTCCAGGTTATTATGGATATGCTAAATAGGTAGAGGATGGATGGTGTTAATTAGCATCCGGTTGTGGTGGGTAGGCAAATCTTTAGTTTGGAGACCCTTTGGAAGCAGTTTCTTTTTGCTATGTTCCTTATGCGTGGAATATGGCAATCGATTATTTGGCTAAGTGAGCATCTAGTGGATTGGATGATTGGAATGTTGGAGAATGGTGTCAGTTGCCCCTAGAGTAGGCTCAAGATCTTAAGAAGATTGATAGGGAAGAAATGCCAAGTTAGTTGTGGCCCTTTAGGGTTCACCTTTTGTTGGTTTTTTAGTTTGGTTCTTTCTTTTGGGCTTGGTGTCCCTTTGATTTATACTATTGTTTTTTACCCTTCTTTGAGAAGAAAAACAAAAAGATGGAAAGAGTGATGGAGGTCAAATTGATAGGAAATGATCGAATCGAAAGACATAATTAAATATTAATTAAATAATTAAAATTATTTAATTAATGAAAGGACATGACATCGACGAATGATAAAGACCAAATGACTGACATAGAGGAAA
This sequence comes from Chamaecyparis obtusa, assembly GCA_027943335.1. Lineage (NCBI taxonomy): Eukaryota > Viridiplantae > Streptophyta > Pinopsida > Cupressales > Cupressaceae > Chamaecyparis > Chamaecyparis obtusa. The sequence continues at coordinate 81,473 of BSBK01013975.1, read as the reverse complement.
TATTAGTAAAAAATATAGTCATAGGTGATAACTAATTTTTAGTGTCTACATTCACCCATCTTTGAGACAATGTGATTCAAAGAATTGTTTTACAAAAAAATACATCAAATGTTGCCCCATTGATAATGGGTTTCTATGGTTCCCCCTTAAAAAATTAGCTAAATTTTTTGGATAAGACACCAATTTATCAAAAAATAATGTGTATAAGGACTGACACAATAAAATTTAGATAGAAGACCAAGCTAGTAAGAAAAATGAAGAACAGTTAGTATTGGTGATGTCTTGCTTTCATAAATGCACTTATCATTATAGAGATTTATTTGATATGGAAAATGGATCTGTTGCACCATGGCATAAAAGAAAAGGGTGGTAATGTTATCTTTTTATAGAAAATATACTTGTTGTGGACAAGGAATGTTCCCATCCATCCTAAAATATTGTGTGTTAAGGGTCGAGGTATGTGTGACGTTCACTTGAAGTGAGTGTATCAACATAGACACCCAACACATACTTTCCCTAGAAATTCATAAAAACACCCCACAAAAAGAAGACAAAAACAAAAGACCAAGAACCATCACAACAACTCTAATCACTTGCATATATCCTTGAGTAGCATAGAAACATGAACAAAGATAAATCAATGAAATATAAGACTTGTTGGACCAAGCGGTTCATTAGCCATTCCGATCTTGTTGTCAAAGTTGAATGTTTGTGATAGGACAATCATGATGTCTTGTTCAAGAATGAAGTACCCTGTCTAAGAAAGGTGTAGTCTAGTTTCTAGTATATTGCACTCTACATAAGACAAATGATAGGTTGATATTGATTGCTTGATGTTTCATTGATAGGACAACTTGATCAGTTTGATTGCTAACTTATTTGATAGTTTGTCTATTGTTTGTGTGATTCATTAAGTGTACTGTTTACATCTTTCTTGTTTTTGATTGCTCTAATGACTATATTTTGGTAGGGGATGATTTATTGATGAAATAAAATGATGATTATATTTGGGTTTTGATTATATATTTAATTTTTTTATAGGATTTTTAAGGATATTTAAATTTTTTTTATTTATTCATATAGTTTTATGATATTTTTAAAAATAAATTAGGATATTTTTATGAATGTTTTTGTACATTTTCTAAGTTGATGAGTCATGGGGAGTGTTATTCCTAACCGATTACTGAGAGGGGGGTGAATCAGTAATTTCAATTTCTAATTCTTCTTTTCAACAAACACATATTCTTGCTAATATAGAAATTAAAAGAATATTATAACACCCATAAATAGAAATTGAATACACAGGTCAACACAACATTTATACATGGAAACCCTCGATTAGAAGGGAAAAACCACAGTGGGAGAGAACCCACAAACTCCACTATTGCAATAATAAAGCTGCCATGTTAGAGGCTTTCAAAGCACTGGTAAGAATGCTACATGGTTAAGGGATTTGATATAAGACATGTTAGGATCTTGACCTTGTTAGGAGTCATCTTGTCAGAGGACTTAAAACACCAATAAAGATGTTACCCGGTAAAGGGATTTATACAAAGAACCTGTAAGGGTTCACCTTGATTGAGGGATTTTAATTATGCTTCACAACTTAAAGCAATGATCTTATGATGACACTATCTCTGTCAATTCAAATCATACCTATTCACCCTTTCCTCTGCTTGGATGTTGAATCTTTCTCTCCCTTTCACCTTTTGTGACTGTGTTTCCTCTCAGAAGATTATGCTCTCCTTTGCTCTATGCTCTTGATATTCAACAACACTTCTTTCGTGTCTTTCGACCTGTATTTATAAGAAATTATCTTATTAAAAATATATCTCATTGTACTGCCAAGCTATAAACTATCCCATAAATCAAGCATGCAAAACCCTTGCAAACTTTTCGTGAGTTTACCTTGAAACGCTTGCAGAAAAAACAAAACTAACTTTAGTTCTATTGAAAAAGCTAACTCCAGTTTAAATGAAAAATACTCTGCATAATCCGGTTTAGATTATCATGCATTTAACCAATGTAGAAATTATATTCGGTTAGTCATTTATTCCTTGTGTGTATCCCATGACCGGTTGGTCCAAACCTGGACCGGTATAAGCATGACCGGTCAAAGTACACTACTTTCTTGCTTAGTCTACCGGTTCACAACTATGAGTACCGGTGTTCCGATGGGATTGATGTTTCCAATGAATTTACCAATGACAACTAAGTTTATGTCAATAATCTTCCCCTTTGGCATTGGTGGCCAAACATATCAATACATCACCTGTAGACTTCCCTTGTTGTAGACTTCCCTTGTAGAACTGCTTGGTAGACTTCCCCTGTAGATCTGCTTGTCTACCTTAGCATATTCTGACACACTGTTACTGATATCATCTCTCTCTTCTCTATTCTTTCATCTTCTTTATTCTCTGCACTTACATTTCTTCCCCTTTTTGCCTCCAAAGGACAAAGGGTTGTTACTCTTTACACCTGTAACTTATTGAAGATATCCTTATTAATCTTCTTTGTAGAATCAAGGAATGGTTTCCAGATATCTGTTACATGATCTAAATTATTATTTGTAGCTTGTAGTGAGACAATGAGATTTTCCATGTCTTCCAATGTCTCATAATCAGGTTTTGTGATCAATCTATTTGTATCAATTTCTGTCGTCTACATCAGATCAAAAGTTGGTGCAATGAACAACTGGAATCCAATAAGATCTTGGATTCTTTTTGTATTTTATTCTCACGCTTTCCTTAAGGTGAGAGGAATACTTGTCAACTCTCGGTTGTACTCAGTTGCAGAAGAGCTCTTAGCATCAAATTTTGATGTTAGAACCTTTATCTCTTATGTTTTCATGTTTGTTCTCTTAGTTATATCCTTTATAAAGTCTTGAAAGTTGGAAGTCCTTGTGATCAACCTTCTAGCTTCTTGTATCTATTGTTGTAGCTATCTGGTTCTTGTACATATAGTAGCTTTGAGTTCTTCAACCTGTTTATGAAGAATATCAATTATTTTCTTCTCATACTAATCAATTGCAATTATTTCTGGGTCAGTGATGTCTTCTCCAATTGCTTGTGCTAGTACTTCCAATTGATGAATCATTGGTTCATCTTCATCTATGTTTGTATCAGGTACAAAATTGTACAAGATATTCCTTAAACTAGAGAGAACCATATCCCATTTTCTCTTAGTGAGCTCATTTAGCTGCCTTGTTGACATTTTGCTTATGTCAGCAATAGTTTCACTAACTTTGCTTCTTTTTTATTCAAAATTTGTAGCAAAAGATAGCTTCCTCTTAGATGTTGATGCACTTAGAACATCTACTAGTCCCTTATCTCTACTTTCTTGTGCAGGTTCTTCTTCTACAGGATTCTCTTGTTCTTCTGTAAATGGAAATTCCTGTTGTTGAGGAATTTGTTGTTGTAGTGTCTCTTCTTATCGTACCTCTTCTTCTAGATGTAATTCCCTTTCTGGTTGTACTCCTTCTGATGGTTGCTCAATCTTTTGTTGCTCTTCAGCAACCTGTTGACTATTAAAAACAATTTTTGCTTTATCTATTTCTTTTTTTGTTGTCATCTTTGTTGATGACTCTCCCTGTTCTTGTTCGTTTGGTCTCACAGATGTATCATGTTCACCTATTGGACCTTCTTCTCCTAGATTAATCTATTCACTGGCTATGAACTATTTAGGTATAACTTCCTTCTCACTAGTGGGTCCCTATTCAATGGTTGTAAACTATACCAGTGGAACTGGCTGTGAGCTAGTTGTGAACTGTGTATCATGTTCACCTGTTGGACCTTCTTCTCCCAGATTAACCTGTTCACTGGCTATGAACTGTTCAGGTATAACTTCCTTCTCACTAGTGGTTCCCTATTCACTAGTTGTGAATTGTACCTGTGGAACCATATCCTTTTCAAGTTCATCTTGTGAGATGTCTTGTAGACCTGTAGACTTAAGAGTGTTGAAGTCATATTTTTGCCAAAAATCTAGAGAATCTTCATACACATCTTTTTCTTGTCCATTAATGATCTTGGCAACCCTATTCTTCATGTCCAAATTGAGTGACACTGCTTCCATCAGAACTTTTATTGTCTCATCGTTAAGATTTGGTCTGACTTTTGTCAAAGTTTCCCTTATCATTTTATTGTTTTGGGCTAGACCAGTTCTCCATTTGGTGATTACCCTTTTATTCAATTCAAACAAAAATTGAGGCCTGTAGGCCCTAGGACTTCTATTGAAACTAAAAAGGTTTCTAATAGAGAAATATCTATTTTCTCCTTATCCTCATCTCCCATAACAATGAACCATTTAGTAGCATTTGACACTTCACCAAAATCCATAATTTCATCAACTATATTATCTACGGTTAAAGTTAGAGCTTTACCTTTTACTGGGGATGCAAGTAGGGTTGGTGGAGTGAGATCACTACCTATGTCTCTAGTTATATCCACGATGACTAGTTCAATTATAGTCTTTTCTTGGACTGGAGTCTCTACTCCTAGTATGCCCTTTCCTTTTCCAGTATCTTTTACTAGTGGCTATGTGGTCTTTTGGCATTCTACTTCAACTTGATGTTGTTGCTTCAGAACAGTCATCCATGTGGCAACCCCTTCATTGTGTACTTTATCCACTTCACCACTCAAGACCTGACCAATTCTCTTTCTTATATTGAAACTTTGTTTGAACATGTCAGCTTGATTAGTTGCCTCTTGCAGGTTAAGGTGATTTTGTACTTCTAGCAGAGCCCTTATCCTCAACTCTCTTTCCTTATATGAGGAAGATTTCCATCTACCTTCAATTATTCCTATTAGATCTTCAGGTATTGTTTTGTGAAGTACAATGAGGGTTAAGTTGAACTTGTGAAGAACATAGACTACAACTTCTTCTATCTTTTTCTTATCTTCTTCCTACTCCACCCAGTCCACCTGTTTCCTTTATTCCTTCAACCGCTTCATCAATGGTTGGTTTCCTTCCTCTAGGTGTATCCTCTTTTATCGGTTTCGCAGTCTTTCTCTTTCTCTGAAGGGTAGTGGTTTCTTCAGTTTATGTTTCCTCTATTTCCTCTCCTTGTGCACTGAACGTTGGCTTTGTCTTCTTTCTTTGAACCTTTGGTTTTTTAGCTACTAGCTTCTTCTTCCCAAGAGTGAGAGTTCTTTTAACATACACCTTCTTAGGTTCTTTAGAAGATGTCTTTTTCTTCAAATTAGATTGAATATCTTCATAGGTTCCAAACTAATATGCCAAGAGATCTAAGTTGCTTTCCTGTAGTGCATCAGCATATGTGATGCAGGAGCATCTCGAGTCTTTGGCAATCCTATGTCACCAAATTTTTTTTGGAGTTTGTCTGTGTTGCTCAGTTCCTACTTTGACTGAGTTGGTCGGTTTCCTTTGGTTATCGAGTGTGGTTGGTTATCTCCTGGATGATCGGTTATTTTCACTAGCGCTCAGCGTTGCTTGTCTGCTACTCGGTTATCTTGCTTATTGACAGGTTTAGTTTTAGTTTCTGTTGTGGCCGACTTGTGCATTTATGTTGGGTCATGAAGTTAATGTTGGAATCCATCATTGGGAGGCATATGGTCCTAGATCTGACCATTCCTTCCATTGATTGTGGATCTGAAGGCTGACTCAGTTCGGTAGACTCTTGTATAAATGTAGTTGTTTGGTTGTAGTTTGGAGGCAGTTTTGGGGGATAGAGTTTTGGTAGAAGATAGAATTAGAGATTTGACAAATCCTCACATGTTTGAGGACTTCTGTATTTCATTGTAATATCTGGCCCTAACTGGGAAGGCCTTACAGCCTGACATGTATGGTTCTATATGATGAAAACATGTGAAAATTTCTACATTGTCATTTTCACTATTGTGTTTGTTTGCTTTCACATGTGTTGAGTAGGCTTGGATCATTAGGGTGTGCCATTGTTTGGCCCCTCTTTCTCCCTACCCTTGCATCAGGTGGTATCAGAGCGAGGTGAGATCTTGATCTAGGTATGCAGATCTAGGTTTGTAGGTTCCTCTTGAAGCCCTAGTTGATTGTTGTGGGGTAGCAGATTGTGATCTGACTTGCAATTGTAGAGGGTTGTCAAGATGGTTCGTGGAAGGTGAGATGCAGATCCAGGATTGGCAGATATGCTAAGACAAATTACTGCTAGGTTAGAAGCTGTTGAAATAGCCTAGAGAAGAGGTAGACATCTTGAAGATGTTAGTGATGATGAAGTTGAGGTAGAACAGGCGAATGCAGAACCTGTACCTATTATGGATCAAGGTGACAAAATATTTTTGAAGGCTTTGACAAGTCTGAAGTCAACACCACATTTCAATCCTCCTGAGTATGGTGGAAAGTTAGATTTTGATGAATTGGTGGACTGGATCACCGAGATGGAAAAGTATTTTGAATATGAAAACATTCCTGAAGACAAGAAGGTGAAGATTGCAAGCACAAAATTGAAAAGTCATGCATCCTTATGGTGGGAACATCTACAGCTGGATAGGAAGAGGAAAGGCAAAGATAAAATTAGGGTATGGAATAAAATAGTAAACAAATTGAAAGGGAAGTTCTTACCTTGTGATTATCAGATTAACCTAGTTCGGTGAATGCAAAGTTTGAGACAAAAATATAGCTCGATAAAGGAATATAGTGAGGAATTCTATAGATTAGATATCAGATCTGGACATGATGAAGATGATGAGGAAAGAATTGACAGATACCTAAATTGTTTGAGAGTTTCCATCCAAGAGGAAATTAGTATGGTCAAGTTGGAGAACATTGAAGAGGCTTATCAATTTGCTTTGAAGGCCAAGGAAAAATTGAGCAAGAGACATGAGCAAAGACAAAGAGGTTGAGGTGGTAGATTCCCTAGAGGAAGAGGTAGATCCAATGGTGAAAATGGTAGATTTGAACGAGAAAAAATAAATTTGGACAAAGTCAAGACCGAGTGGAAAGGTGAAAGTTCATCTAGAGGTAGAGGCAGTAACTACCAAGGTGGTTATAGCAGAGGAAGTTTTCGAGGAACTTGTTACAATTATGGAGAAGAAGGACATAGATCTTTTGAATGTACAAATGCTGGTAAGAAGGCTGTTAATAGTAGAAATGCTTTAGTGCAAGAAGAGTCACTGAATGAACCTGAGAAAGAAAATAACTTAATGGTAAGGAGAGCACTATGGAATGAAACTAGGAAGGAAGATCCAGTAAGGAAAAGTTTGTTCAAGACCAGATGTAGAGTTTCTGATAAAGTTTGGAAGGTAATCATTGACAGTGGTAGCTCAGAGAATCTAGCATCTGAGGAGATGGTCACAAAATTGTAGTTGGAAAGGTTGGTACATCTGAAGCCCTATCAGATTTCATGGATAAAAAATGAGCATACACTCCTAGTAAGTGAACAATGTTATGTGAATTTGAAAATTGGAAAGTACTATGATAAGGTGTTATGTGATATCATGCCTATGGATTGTTTTCATATTTTGTTGGGTAGACCTTGGCAATATCATAGACATGCTATATATGATGGGAGATTGCATAAGTATACTATTGTGGCTGATGGAAAGAAACAAATCTTATTACCATTGATGGAAGAACCTATTATTAATGTTTCCACATCTGTGAAAGTTTGTTTGATGGAAGGAAGAAATTTTGTTAACTCTTTGAAGAAGAATGATGTATGTTTTACTGTGATCTCTAACAAACCAAGTAAGAAAACAAAGGATAATGTCCCTGAGGAGATTGATAAGTTACTCACCAAGTATAGTGATATCATTTTTTATAATGTACTTGATGGTTTGCCACCGAAAAGAAGCATTGATTATTGTATGGATCTAATCCCTAGAGCTAGTTTACTGAATAAGGCACCTCATCGTTGACACCTACCGAGAATTAGGAATTGAACCGACATATTCAAGAGTTGCTGGAGAAAGGTTTGATCAGAGAAAGTTTGAGCCCTTGTGCAATACCTACTATATTGGCACCGAAGAAGAATGGAGAATGGAGAATGTGTACTGATTCTAGAGCAATCAATAAGATAATAGTGAAGTATAGGTTTCCTATACCGAGAATGGATGACATAGGTTTCCTATACCGAGTATAGTGAAGTATAGGTTTCCTATAGCTGTTTGTACAACAAGAGCTTTGAGAGGAGTCTCTTGAACCTTTTTCTTCCAAACCTTAGTCACTTTAGCTCTTCTATTAGGCTCACTATTATAGAATGAATTTGTATAGAAGCTGTTACAAAATCTAGAGGTATGTCAATATCTATTGCAGCTATAACAAATCAGATTATACCTCCTAAATCCATTTCTTTCATGCTGAAAATGATTCTTGTAGGGGATAGTTCTACATTCAGCAGCCCTATGTCCAAAATAATTACAAGTAAAGCAATAACCATAGAAGAAGGGCTTGTTTACCTTAGAAGTAGTAGGCTGACTATTATCCGATGATGAAGAGTTTGGATCAGATTGCAAACCAACACCTCTTCTATCCTTGGTAGGTCTTTGTGAGCCAAGAACTTCATCCAACGCGACCTTACCATTTCTGAAAGATAATTCTTCACTTGATAACATAGATGTTTTTCCAATGTTTCTAAGTGTGACGATTTCAGCTTCTAATTTAGTAATGTTTTCTTCTTTCATTTGAATCTGATTTTCTAAATCTTCACATATCTTCTTAGCCTCTTCAATCTGAATTTTAATATCAATAAGCTGATTTTCAGCTTCTTTAAGTGACGTAGCCAACTTCAATTTTTTAGCACTTTCTACTTGAAGAAGATCAAGAAGATTCTGATTTTTCTTTTTCAATTTTTTAATTTCAGAAAGAGCTGAAATCAACTCAAGCTCAAGGTCAACATCATCATCTTCAACATCACCAATGTCATCAGAACTACCATCATCAATAACAACATCATCTATAGCCATAAACATAACTTCACTTACTCTAGAATCACTCTCACTGCTTGAGGAGTCATCGCTATCATTTTTTGAAAATAGCACCTTCTTACCCTTTCCGAACTTCCAATTTTTCTTGTTAAACCTTCTAGATTTCTGGGATTTGAACTCCTTTTCATCATTGCTGTCCTCGTCCTTATCGAATGGACTCTTAGAGGCAAAGTGACCAAGCTTTCCACAGTTAAAACATTTCAGACCAGACTTGCCTCCCTTTTTAAAAAATCCCTTTTTCAGCCTTCTGATAAGGTAAGCTAGTTCCTCATTTGAATCTTCATCCGAGCCTTCACTTAGACTTGTTTCTTTGTCCTTGCTTCTTTTGGAAGCTTTAAATGCAGATTCAATTTTGGAAGACCCTTCAACCGTAGTCCTCATTTCATAGGCAGTCAAAATGTCATGTAGTTTATCAACCGTTAGAGTGTCTAAATCAGACATTTCTTCAACATCGGAGACTTTAGCATCAAGTCTCATAGGAAGAGATCAAAGAATCTTTTAAACTACGGTCTTCTCTTCAATGTTTTCACCTAAGCCTCACAAAGTGTTGACCACTTCATCAACTCGTAGGAAATATGCAACAATGTTTTCACTGTCCTTCATTCGAAAACTTTCAAAAATAGCTCTGTGTGTTTGAACCTTTGCTTTCCTGACTTTGTCATCACCTTGATATGCATTGTGTAGTTTATCCTAGATATCTTTAGCTGTCTCACAATGCATGACCTTTACAAACTCGCCTTCAGTTAGACCACACAGGATAGCATTCATGGCCTTGGCATTGTTTTCGAATTTCTTCTTATCATCAGGATTTGTAGGAGGTGTAGCAGGGATTTTATAGCCATTCACAATACTAAGGTACACATCGCAGCCAAGAGACATAATATATGTTTTCATACGAACACTTCAGAAAGTAAAGTTATTTCCATCAAAGAGAGGAGCTCGGTTTGTAGCTAGATCTTCTAAGGCACTCATTTTGGACACAAGAATCGAACTCTCAAGCTTTTAGCCACGTGGAGAGAGTGACCTGCTTTGATATCAATTGAAAACCAAATTATGATGAGAGGGGGAGGGGGTGAATCAGTATAATCAGAAACTTTTAAAACTAAAACTAAAACTAAAACAGAGAACACAAACCAAGGAGACAACACACACAAATTATCTAGTGGAAACCCAAAATGAAAAAAACCACGGCATCACTATCCAAAAAAGGAAACAACCCTATTACAATCTGAGAGCTACAACTCTCCTCAAATCATTGCTAATCAAGCTACAACCTGACCCTGAAGGCTGCAACCTTCTCTTGAGATTTGTTTAACCAAAATGAATATAAACACTATGTCTTCACAGTAGCATGAAGATGCTTGATTGCAAATGTCCTCAATACAAAAATTGACAGACTGAGGGAATAATCAGATTTTACAAGCTTCAAGGTTTACAGCAAATAAATTGTGCCACCCTGTGATACAACGGATGATCAAAAATCAAAGCCCTGTTACAAACTGAAGCTCACTGTAGTTCAAACTGAATATACTCTATCCTCAGACGAATTAGAAGGACTTGAAACAGCCTATACTCTTCTGTGATATCAACCGGCCTGCGAGTTGCTTCCTTTTATAAGGACATCAGTCACTTTGTTTTTGCATGCAGTTATATTATTATTCTATTTGTTTTTCAAAACTTTTGCACACCACTCTCTTTCTTTTTGCTGCCAGACCTTTGTAAAAACATCCTTATAGATTTTTAATTTTCAATCCTTACTACCACTTTTCTCTATCAAGGCCCTACCAAAACTTTGCTTGCTTCATTCTTCACTCGTGCTCCTTATATGTTTCATCTGCATTTTTAATAACTTCAATCTCTCAAAAAAAACTACGGGACACTCCTCATCATCCCAAAACCATTACGGCTCACACATAATAATTGAAACATCAAAAAATCTAAGTTTGAATAGCACTCCAGCCCATTTTTTGAAACTTCGCAACGTGTCATAAAAAAATAGAGCCATTTTTTTTAATCCTCTTCCTGATATATGTTTTTAACACATCGCTTACCTATTTTTCACATACGCAACTACTGTGCAGTTACATAACCTGACCTCAGACAATCTTTGGCTCACGTTTTTGATACGGTGATCTACCCGCCTGTTGCATACACCCATTTTTTGACTGATCACATTACCTGTGTATAAAGAAACTGCCCAGAAAGATGTTACTAACTTTCCTTATACTGCTCACACAGTCGAAAGTTTTTAATCATTATCATTCTGCACGTTTTGAGATAGACGAGTTTCTTTTTTGAGTCACAACTCTTGTGTATCTACACACAGCCACATATACTCTTCAAATCCACTGAGTTGATTTAATATTAACAATGTTTTTATTACCAGCGTCTTATTATCCATGCTTTAACTTTCGGTCTCCACGTAGGAATTTGTTTCTACCACACATTATGTGTTATCATATATTCTCTATGCTCCGCATAGACACTTGAGAGATGATACACGTTCAGGAGGTGGTTTTTTTTAACTACGATGCCAGTGCACAACACATCACGACATATAGCCCTGACTGTGTCTTTTTCTTCAGTACACACTGCTTCTTTTGTGAAAATAATTACAGTAGACATCACTACTATTCCCAAATAGCGGTTACGTAAAAAACAAGAGACACGACAGTCCAAAAGGTCTCAGAAGACTTTCAACAGCTCACCCGCCTTCACAAATGAGCAGCTCAGCAGATAACATATCGAAACCGGCCTGCTGTCAACACACCTGCAACCCGCACTCATTTAGAAATGCTCCTTATTGAAGATAGCATATCATGACATGGGCACGGTGATTTGTTCGTATGTGGATGAGGAGCTTCTACAGATAATATACTGCGACATACTTACAATGACAGGTGACGACAGTTACTCCTTGATAACATACGCGTGCCATAAGGCATGTGTTAGCATTCACACAAGACAGCTGAAAACAATGTCAACGATGCATACACCTGAACATAAACAGGTGGCAAGACAGGAGCATCATAAGACAAAAATCCAACAGAAGTTTGGACCTTGCAAGATTTTGAAGAAATTTGACAGTGGAAATGCATATGAGATTGAGTTACTTGATGACATGATTATATCACTTATTTTTAACATTGCTTATTTGTATGAGTATCATGAACCTGATGAAGAAGTAACAGTACCAACAGAATATCCTAAGAAGCAGAATAAAGAAATTGAACAGATTTTGAAGGAAAGAGTTGGCAAGAGTACAAGAGGAAAATAGTACATGGAATATCTGGTAAAGTGGAAGAATAGACTGATGGAAAATAGTTCATGGATTTCACAGTCTGAGTTGGATGTAGCTCAGACCAAACTTATCAAATGATTCAGAGAATCATTTCAAAATAACCCCAGGTGTCTGATGCAGTAGCATCTCGGGTCCTTAGCAATCCTGTGTCACCAAAAACATTTTGGATTTTTTCTGTGTTGCTCGGTTCTTGCTTTGACCGAGTTGGTCGGTAGTTGGTCGGTTTCCTTTGGTTACTAAGTGTGGTTAGTTATCTCCTAGGCAGTCGATTATTTTCACTGGCGCTTAGTGTTGCTTGTCTGTTGCTCGGTTATCTTGCTCACCGACGGGTTTAGTTTTAGTTTCTATTGTGGCCGACTTGTGCATTTATGCTGGGTCACAGATTTAATGTTGGAATCCAGCATTGGGAGGCGTATGGTCCCAGATCTGACCATTCTTTTTATTGATTATGGATCTGAAGGCCGACTCAATTCGGTAGACTCTTGTATAATTTAGTTGTTTGGTTGTAGTTTGGAGGCAATTTTGGGGGATAGAGTTTTGGTAGAAGATAGAATTAGAGATTTGATAGATCCTCGCATGTTTGAGGACTTCTGTATTTCATTATAATATCTGGCCCTAATTGGGAAGGCCTTACAAACCGACATGTATGGTTCTATATGATGAAAACATATGAAATTTTTTGCTTTCTCTCTTTCACTATTGTGTTTGTTTGCTTCCGCATGTGTTGAGCAGGCTTGGATCATTAGGGTGTGCCATTGTTTGGCCCCTCTTGCTCCCTGCCCTTGCGTCAATATGCCTTTGCAACTTTAGATGTAATCTCATAACCGAGCTCTGGTGCATACTCAAACCTTGGCTGCACAACCTAGATAATGCAATGATCAGTGCTCACGAGAAAATAAATATCTTCCTTGTATTCTTCTACAATGGTAAAGGGAATTTTTTCCTTGTGCATTCTTAGTTGCAAGGCTTCAAAATAATCTTTCATGACCTTATTAAATCAGTTCCCCAAGTTATTTGCTAACTCACCTATTTGAACCATTATCGGTTTATCTTCTAGCCATGTAAAGTTGTCTATGCCTAGAAAGAAGTTTTGGTAATAGAAGAACAAACATACCAGGAATGTCCCATACTTTAAAAACTTCTTCTTAACCAAGCTGAGCTTCTTTAGGTTTTCAAAGATTTGACTCCTTAGTATAGCACATATGTCGCATCTCTCATTATTGTGCAAAATCCTGTGCACAACATGTATCACACTTTCCGGTATGCTATTCAGGTTACTTGACTGATATACCTTGTAGCTGATAACCGTTGCAGTGAACTGAATGCCATCATCTTCAATATCATTCGTAGTCATCATCCGACTATCGTATTTGGACTTCATCAACCATGTAACTTCTGCATTTTCTATTATCCTTAGGGTTAGAGCTTCTCCTATGAAATTATAACTAGTTACCCTACGTAGGTCTTCTTTCGTGATCGGTGTAACCGCGTCTTTCACAAACCACATCCCTAATTCATGAACCCTGCTTAGAACTAGTCTAATCCAATTTGGTCGAAACACGGTTGGATATTTTACTCCATTGATCAAACCCGATGATTCCAGCTTTGCATATTTTGATTGAAGCTTCTTGTCTTCACAAAGTGAGAGGTATTCACTCTAAATGAATGTTTCACCTAGTTCCTCTTCTTTGTTGTGGATGAATGTTGTTACATCCTCAATCAACAATACACCTTTAGGGATGGATGATAGAGCTCCCACCATATCATTCACTCGGTTTTGAACTGCCATGATGTCATAAACTGCTCTATCCAGTTGATTTGCACTTATTAGGTTCATCACAGAAGATGAAGAAGACATGTTACTAGATTGGTATGTGCAGAAAGTTCTTGATAAAATTTATGAAATTCTCTAAGCAAAGAATGTAAATCACAACAAGAAAATATTACTTAAGCTTTGAAAATAATAATCACAAATCTCAATGTAAAGTGAAATGAGTAATCGACTTTCCCTTTTATAGACTTAGGACGCAATGGTAACTAGCAAATGGTAACATTTATTATGTTTGATTACTGTATTAATTAATCTTACCTAACCTTTCTTTCGACAACTGATTCCAACCGATTTACAGACTCGTTACTTGTCTGGTTCACATGCTAGACCAGTGACTCCTTCCCAATTCCACTTCTTGACTGAGTGAGATCACAACTCACTAGTTTCTCCAAGAACAGTAGTTGGCTACCTATCCCCCTTAAGCCCTTAGGCTTAATTTACTAAAGAGATATAACCATCAGTAGATGATGACCTTACCTCAGATTTCTCCTTAGTGGAACTCTTTGTCCCCTTTACTGACCAAGTCTTCTTGACTTCCATGTCTGTCTCTTTACTCACACTATCCTTTTGGTTGGGTGAAAACTTCTTCTTGACCGGTTTGGCCAGACCTTTGCCTTTATTCATTAGCCAGTTCCTTCATTCCTTGGCCAGATGCCCAATCTTGTTATAGCTGTAACAAGTCATTATGGTTCCTCTCCATGGATTGACCCTTCTTTTCGTCTCCATGGGTGAGTGACAATCAGAGTTCCTAGGCCTTGATGGTCTATAGGTAGCACAGTTGGATGTGCTTTGGTTTGCATTCCTATAATGGAATACCGATCTCAGTGGGGATTTGAATGCCATGGTTTTGGACCTGCATTCTTCTGCTTTGTGTCCAAATTTATTGCAAGCATAACAATAACCTTTGAATCTTCCCCTACTTCCACTGGACACATTGTTGCAGCGAGACCTGCATTCAAAGGTCTTGTGACCATACTTATAATAGTTGCTGCAGTAGCTAGTAGAAGTAAATGGTTTTACTGGTGCATTTTTGCAAACATTGTTTTTATGACCCAATTTTCCACAATGTTTGCAAGAGGGTTTGAAGAACTTTTTACCTGTCTTCTGTCGGTTTCTTCTTTTCCTTCTTACCTTGCTTGTCTCCATAGGACTCACTGATTTCATTGTTTCTTTGACTGATGTACCCAAGTCATGTGGGATCCTTGTGCTTTCTTTGAGCTCTCAAGCTTTTTAGAACTTTCATTATAGCTTCTGAGTTTCTCATTCCTCTCTTCAAGATTTTTTAGCTATTCCTTTGTTAGATCCGGCAAATCAGCAACCATCTTTTTGCATGCTTCATCTTTGTCATGCAAATGCTCATGCCTGATTGCATTCTCCTGATTTATACCTTGCATGTCTGCATGCAGTTGCAATATGAGAGCATCACTCTCTCTTAATACATCTTCAGCTAGATTTCTTGCTCTTTCAGCACTTAATTGTGCTTCTATGGCACTTATCTTCTCATCCTCAGCTTTTCGTTTCACTTTGATGAGTTCAGTCATCCTCAGAGCATGACCTTCCTACCCCCTTTTAGATTTAACATTTGATCGGTCAGATTCTGATTTTTCTCCATGAGATCAAAGACCGCCTCTTCTGCTTCATCATATCCACTCTACTTAGAGAGTTCCTCAATGGTTTCATGACTCTCACTCAGTTGCAGATCCGACTCTTTCCTCTTGGCAAGAGACCTCCTTAGTGTATTCTCAAGAGAGGCTATCATGTCATTGGCTTCCTCAAGCTGCTTTTGGTACCTCTAACCCTCCATGATCTTTTATCAAGCGGTTAAGCTTTATATCTCTAAGAACCTAGACTCTCGTACCAATTGTTATTCCTAACCGATTACTAAGAGGGGGGGTGAATCAGTAATTTCAATTTCTAATACTTCTTTTTAGCAAATAGATATTCTTGCTAATACAGAAATTAAAATAATATTATAACACCCATAAACAAAAATTGAATACACAGGTCAACAAAACATTTATACGTGGAAACCCTCGGTTAGAAGGAAAAAATGAGGGTGGGATAGAACCCAAAAACTCCACTACTGCATTAATAAAGCTTTCCTCCTAGAGGCTTTTAAAGCACTGGTAAGAGTGCTACCCAATTAAGGGATTTGATAGAAGACATGTTAGGATCTCGACCCTGTTGTTGTGAAATCATCATCGTCCTATAGAGAATATATATGAGTGTTGTACTGAAATAGATTACCATTGTGATTGATCTTTTCACTAGTCATCAATATGCATTTATATCCTTTGAATAGTCATGTATGTGAAGAGCCATGACCATATGGGGCTTATTCTGCGTAGGGTCATGACTCTTCATAACCAATTGTTAATATTAACTTGCATTGTAACGTATACAATTATCAAATGATCTTTATATATATATATATATATATATATATATATCCAATCGTAGCTATATCTTAACACTCCCTCTTAGCAAGAGAGGATCTGACTAGGTGTCAACATAATCCCTGAATTATTCGAAACTTGATTTTAGTGATAACTAAAACATAACTTCATATCAAGATATCTAACATAGCTCTAGATATTAATATAATGTACGCATCCTGATAGAAGAGTTATCACAATCCTCGACTAATTCAAAACTAGATTTAGTAATAACAATCAAGATATATGGCACATTCCGAGACACCAACTTAATGTAGTCTAATATTGATTCACATGTTCTTAAAATCCCCAACCAATTCGGAATTGGATTTAACAACTCCAAAAAAAATTCAGTGTCAGGACTAGTGACTACAATACATAGTCATACCTAACACTAGGTTAAGCTATTATCTAAGTCGTCACCTAGCAATAGTAACCCAACACATATGAAAGATCATCACTTTCATAATATAACACAAAATGAATGGGCCCATGAAGTCACACATATGACATCCACCTTGACTCTTCTCAGAGGGTGGATCCACCATGGCTCATCCCAGAGAGTGGAAGCCAAGATTTCCACCTTAGACTTTTCTATCAAAGACAAGAATCATTTAAGATACAAAATGATGGATTACTGAAGCTGAAACCTTCTTTTCAGCTAAGGCTTTACTCCTCAACATACCAAGGTTATCTAAAAGTGTACACAATCTTCTTTCTAGCAAGGGGTTTGGTAAGAATATCGATCGTTTGTTCTCCACGGAATTGCATTTGTTTGTACTGTCTCATAGTCTTGGTGAATTATGAGTTTACAAAGTATACACCATCTTGACATGGTACACTCCCTCTGAATTTGTATGACCAAGATCCTAGGGTGCCAACTTAATTTGATCTTCTAGCTTCTCCCTCTGACATATAGCCTTCTCACATGGCAATAATCATAATTCTTTGCTACAATTTTTTGATTACTAGAGAACCAATAAAACATGGTCTACTCCCTCTGAATCAAGATCTTCGAATGTCCACTGATAAAGATCTTTTAGCTTCTCCCTCTATCATGAAGGTTAAACATTGGCTAGCATAAGATGTATTTTGATCTTTTCCAAGGCCACAACATTAACACTCCCTCTTGGACTTGAGGGAAGATAATAAAGACCTCTAGTACGATGTTTATCTCAATGAGTTGTAGTCTCATGATGTAAGGAATGCCTTAATCAGGGATTCTATCCACGTGCATCTCATCGATGATTCTATCCATGAGTTCCTACTACTATAATCTCAGAATTGTTTTACCTTCAATAGTGAACTCCCTCTCAATCAATATGATCGAGTTTGTCCAAGTTGACTAAATCATCTGTTTCCTTAGAAGCTAAATTTCTCCAACTTCTGACCTTTTTGAAGATGTCAGAGATAGATTATGAATAGTTCATAAAGCTAAACTATCTCGAACATAAAAAATATAGAAGCATATAAAATTTATTTTTAATGAATTACAAACTACAAACTCATATGGATTAATAAAACATGAGATACTTATCTTTTCAAATATTTCCTTTAGTAAGGTGAGCCCATTGATACTCGTACCCATCATCCTTCTTCATAACATATCAGTTTCATTTTGATCCTTGTGTTAATTTTCTTATTTACAAATCACATCTCATTATGATAGCTACCAATTAGATGTTGACTTCATACATTATCGGTATCTTAACTTATCCTTCTCACTTCATCGAATGATGCTATGCATGATATAAATGATGTGTGTATAACCAATTTACAATGCTTTCAATAATGTTTTTGTATGCCAATTCAAATATGCAGACATGTTTTTCTGTCGTCTTCAATAATTATCTGAGTAATGTCCCTTCTCATTCTCCTTATGTATTTCCCAAAATGTTGAATTCTCGCTGCATGTCTTTTTATCTTTTACTCTATTATGTTTTTGTATTTTCTTTTCCCCCATTCTGTAATTATTATTTATAATATTTATTCTTTGTGAATACCCTCGGATATTCATCTCTTGTTAACACTGATATATATACTTTGACCGTTATTTATCTAATGTTTTTGGTGATTCCTAGTTTTTATTCTTGTCGCTTCCCTGAATTTCAACATTTCTTGAGTCCCTAGTTATCTGCGGTGCTTCTATATATTCTCGCTATCTTTTGTATCCACATAGGATGATTGTAGGCTTTCGATCCATTGCTATACATGGATTAATGGTTTTTTGTTTTTTTTCAATAAAATCATGATTTACGTTTTTCTTATAAATGCCTCTCTGATTTGCAATACCGTTTTGAAAGATTTTGCTTACAATACAGAGATCTGACGTCTGCGGTTTGAGTCTCACAAAGAAGAGTCATAAATGGGTTGCTCAAATGGTCTGAGTGACTACAAGGTTGAATCTTTGGAGTTCCAAACCCCCCATGATTATGATGATTATGATGATGGCGGTGGTGTAATATATACTCTACTGCAACAAAAGAATCCTTATTTGTTCTCACTGTTGTAGGGATTCCAAGAGGCTGAACATTTGTTGTTCATGCTCGTGCCCACTTTCATGATCACTGCTCCCCATCATCCACTATGAACTTCCTCCTCTCATGTCTCTTGAGCTCGATGTGCTTAGAGGCAAAAAATTATGAATAGAGTTAGAGTAGCCCTCCACGTCAGATTTCTCAGACATTATAGGCTGCAGAATGTCCATTGGAGGCGAAGGCCTATGATGATGATGTGAGGCATTGTATTATAAATTGGGTCTCAGCCATGACAACACAAGTTCAAGCCTGTTGTATTCCTGTTGCGCTTGCATTCTTTGGTTGCATAGACTGATTGACAAATTCTGCCCATTTTGACTGTGACTGTACTGTGGCGGCTACTGCTACGGTGCACAGAATGATTGACAAATTCTGCCCATTTTGACTGTGACTGTACTGTGGCGGCTACTACTGCGGTGAGCACTCCTTGTGTTGTTGTAGCATTGGATTAGGGTTAGCGTTACAATTGACAGAGGTGGCATTGGGATTAGGGCTTGCTCAAAAATGTTGATTTCCATCTCCTAGTGTTGTTCCCTGTACGTGTTGTCCGCAAGCTAGCATGTAATAGAATTGTGAATAACTGATATTAGGATTGATGGTGTATTTTATTCTCTTATAGGTTAGGCACTGATACCATGTTGTGAAATCAAGATCATCCTATAGATAATATATATGAGTGTTGTACTGAAATAGATTACCATTGTGATTGATCTTTTCACCAGTCATCGATATACATTTATATCCTTTGAATAGTCATGTCTGTGAAGAGCCATGACCATATGTGGCTTATGCTACATAGGGTCATGACTCTTTATAACCAATTGTTAATATTATCTTGAATTATAACGTATACAATTATCAAGTGATCTTTATATATATATATATATATATATATATATATATATATATATATATATATATATATATATATATATATATATATTCGATCATAGATATATCTTAACACCTGTTAAGAGTCGTCTTGTCAAAGGACTTAAAACACCAATAAAGATGTAATCTGGTAAAGAGATTTATACAAAGAACCTATAAGGGTTCACCTTGATTGAGAGATTTTAATTATGCTTCACAACTTAAAGCAATGATCTTATGATGACACTATCTCTGTTGATTCAGATTGTCATGTCCCTCATTAACCCCTAATCATGGCAATAAAGATAAATAGATAAATAAGATAAAATAATTATAATAAAATTTTAATGAATATATAAATAGATTCAATATATATTATTATTGAATTTATAATTTTACATTATTATAATGAAGAAATTATTAATAATATTAAAAATAGATAAATAAATTAACAATATGTAAGATAATAATATATTAATGGGCTATATAATATATTATTAACATATTAATAATTAGTGCTTTATGATAATAATCTAGCAATAAATAATAATTATAATTAAATAATCAATACTATCAATAAATAATAAAATATAATTATAATTATAATAATAATCACTTTCGTAAAATAATAGAAATTAATATACTTTAATCATTTAATATATATTATCAATCTCAAACTAGATTTAGTAAAGATTGATAATGATATTAAAACTAAATCAATTAAAAAGTTAATCAATATATATTACAAAGATAAATAAATAAATAAATAGTAGCGATGACATTAGCTAAGACAAGTTAATAACACTGACGGGAGATATAGGTATTCCCTTGGTCGACTACAATGATACATCCATCTTGTATAGTTGACAAAACAGATTAAGGATAAAAATATCAGACAGTGATTAAGGATTTTTAAGGATATTACTACCACATATGGACCCAAAGGAAATAGTACAGCCACCCGATAACCATGAAGAATATGTAGCCGACAGAAGACATCCATAACCAACGATTATATTTGAGATAGAAAAAGGGTTACCAATGCTATCTTAGAGGGATTGATAATATTGATCGGATTAGCAAAGGTAAATCTATTATCATAGTAGCTATGATTATCGTTCAAATAGCACCAGGCATTGTGAAATGTTAGTCTTGAAGAAGTGCGATATCTTATAAGGTTATCAAGACTAACGCATATGATGGAGAGTTAAGCATTGATAATTGCTTAAACAGTGATCCATTAATAAATAAAGACATCGAAATGTTATAGTTGACCAATATTGACTAACTTTAATATTGTATTGGGAATACTTTAAAATGAGAGGTCGTGTCTAAACAGAGACAAGGAAAAGATATATCTCTAGCATCTTAAGGGTTGCAACTTTTAGATTAACCTCAGGATATTCATATATATGTTTATGTTTTAATCTCAGGATATATATGTTTATGTTTTAATCTCAGGATATTCATATATATATATATATATATATATATATATATATTTTTATGTTTTAATCTCAGGATATTCATATATATGTTTATGTTTTAATCTCAGGATATTCATATATATGTTTATGTTTTAATCTCAGGATATATATATATATATATATATATATATATATATATATATATATATATATATATATATATATATATATATATTATGTGTATATTTAATTGTGTTTTTTATGAATAATTGTATCATAGTTAATGTAAGGAACTATTTTCAATTATATTTCTAATAAGGATTTAAATGATTATATATGTGATGATATGAGCCACAAAGAATGAATAACGTATTCATTAAAAGGTGGATTTCATATCTGGAGGGGGCTAGAATAAATTATGATAATTTCCTAGTCTCAAGATTTAATATCTCAAACAATTGATGATACGGAAGGATCCTCGTATCTGGAGGGGACTAGAGAAAATTAAGTCATTTCCCTAGTCTCGAAGGCAGTATATGTACTGAAGCCTAGTCATATGCATATGCGTAGGCTTGGAATGCAATTAAGTTGCTTCCAAGAGATCCTTATGGGCAGTGCTCTAGGGATGACGTGTCGATAGTCCGATTGCTTAGAGGGAGCGAATGTCTCTCAAGCTAGACTTCTATGAAGCCCGACCTAGAGGCAGCCTTAAGGGTCAAATTCCCCTCACTAACTTAAAGTAGAGTATGAGTCATATATATATATATATATATATATATATATTTGTGTGATAATATGTGCTAACAACGATTTTGCAAGAAATTATAGAAGGAGAATTAGAAGGGACATTACACAGATCATACCTATTCACCCTTTCCTCTACTTGGATGTTGAATCTTTCTCTCCCTTTCACCTTTTCTAACTGTGTTTCCTCTCAAAAGATTATGCTCTCTTGCTCTCCTTCGCACTATGCTCTTGATATTCAACAACACTTCTTTCATGTCTTTCAACCTGTATTTATAAGAAATTATCTTATTAAAAATACATCTCATAGTACTGCCAAGCTGTAAACTATCCCATAAATCAAGCATGCAAAACCCTTGATTAAAAATCTTGCAAGCTAATCCCGAGTTTACCTCAAAATGCTTGCAGAAAAAACAAAACTAACTTCAGTTCCACTGAAAAAGCTAACTCCAGTTTAACTGAAAAATGCCTTGCATAATTCGGTTTGGATTATCATGCATTTAATCGGTGTAGAACTTGTATCCAGTTAGTTATTTATTCCTTGTGTTTATCCTATGACCGGTTGGTCCAAACCTGGACTGGTTTAAGTGTGACCGGTCAAAGTACACTGCTTTCTTGCTTAGTCTACCGGTTCACAATTATGAGTATCGGTGTTCCGATGGGATTGATGTTTGCCAATGACTTTACCAATGACAACTAAGTTTATGTCAACAGGGAGTTCAAGCATCTAAGAAAGTGAGAAATCTACAAGAAGGTATAAAAGAAAAGACAATTGTTAAAGAACCAAAGCTGCAGTTGAGGAAAAGGTTAAATATCATAAGAAGAGGGTCATCACAAAAGAAGTAGAGGCAAGAAATATCATCAGAAAGCGTGGAAGAAGTTAGTACCATTGTAGAAGGAAGGTTTGAATCCAATGGGAGAAAGTAACTAGGAAGTGAACAAATCACTTCTAGAACCCAAGATAGGCAAAGTACTAGTACCTTCTTAGATGTAGTCCAGCCAAGAAATGTAGAGCCTCTCATCATTGATTTGGGTGCCAAGGAAGGCCTTTACACAATATTCGGTGATGATCTAGAAAATCTAGAAAGTCACATTCTCAATGTTGAAGTCCAAGAGGAAGAGATGCATGAACAAGAGTGATCACATCAAGATCAGGAACAATCATTAGTGTATGAAGAAAGAAGGCGGGAATAAGAGTAGCTATAGATACATGATTAGCATACAACCACTCTAGAATGGCTAAGAAAAAGAATGAGGAAGAAGCTTAAGGAATAAATTGATACAGTTATGGAGTTAGGAGATTTGTTGAGTCAAATAAGAAAGCCAACAAAGGAGAAAAGAGAATAAATTCTCCAGGAACACCTAAGACGAGTCAAGGTCTCGAATGTTGCATCTACGAGTGCCAAAGATTGGCAAGGCTGAGGATAAAATTACTCCAGAGGAATGTGATGTAATAACATTTGACCTAGGACATGTAACTAGGGAACAAGTAATAGAAGAGTTTGATGATTATGTCCAAGCACTGAAGGAGCAGTTGAAGAAAGAAAAAGATAAGAACAAGAAGCTAAAAAGTGAAAACAAAGCCTTGCATGGATACCTATAGTGCTTAATGCATCTAGATAGGTGGGAAGACCAAGCATCTGTTCCTCCTGAAGCTCTTCCAAAAGAAGTAGAAAGCTTAAAAGATATGAGAAAAATCATCTCAAGCACTAAAGAATAGGTGAACAATGTCATAATTCTTTCATGCAAGTTTGTCAAAGATTTGGTCCAGATGTATGAAAGAATTGTGTTCAATTTTCGTAGAATTTAGAATGTGGATCAGGCTTAGGATGATGCTCAAATCTATTAGGATCAAAACATCTCACAACTGGGGAAGCTAATGGTGATTCCCAAGAAAACCTTGAAAAATAATGGAGTTGCAATGGAAAATGAATCATATTGTTCTCCTACATTTTGTCACCACAAAATGTAGGTAATAGTACGAAACTTTTGTTTTGAACTCACTTTCGTGTTTCTCTATGATTGATTCACTATTTAATTAGCCAATAATGATTGATCAGTTGATCTCAATTTGATTAGTGAATCCTTATGCTGGAGGTTTTCGTCAAGTCTTTTCTATTCTTTTAGTTTGTCTTTCTATACTTGACTTTTGAATCCTTCGGCATCCTTTGGTGTGTTTTCGAGTGTGTTTTTGGTTGCTTTTGGTATTTTTGTTTTGTCCAATCTCTTGCTTTCGGTTTTCCCTTCGATTTGATCTATCATTGGGCTTAATCAGACTTGTTAATCAAAAGTTATGGTCATTTAAGTGCTCAAAAGGTGGACTCTCCAAGCTCAATTGCATATTTAAAAAAATAAATGTTATTTTCTATAGTTGAGTTGCACTTTGTGAAAAATATAATATTTAATCACTTTATGTTATGTTTTTAAGTTATTTTATCACTTAAATTTATAACTTAAGTGATTAAAGTGCACTTTATGATATATTTTTATGTTGAGTTGCTTTTTAATTTTTCACTTAAGTGACTATATTACTTTATTGTTCTATTTAAATGTTGAGTTTTACTTTATGTTTTAAATAGCATATAAGTTAATATTACTTTATAAAATAATATTTGCACATTATGTATTTATATATTTTGTGTTAATAGTTATTTTGGACCCTTAAAGTAATATTTCACTTAACATTTTAAATAGACAGGTGCTTAATTATTCACTTAACTTGTGTATAGCAACAACATGTCAACAATCTCCTACATTACATGTATTTGCATCTAGAGAGTGAGCTTTGCATGTAGAGTAAAAAAATAAAATATGTATTTGCATCTAGAGAGTGAGCTTTGTATGTAAAAGTAAAAAATAAAACATGCATTTGCATCTAGCGAGTGAACTTTGCATATAAAGTAAAAAATAAAACATGTATTTGCATCTAGAGAGTGATCTTTGCATGTAAAAGGGTAAAACTTGTTTAAAATATGCCTTTGCATATATGTAATGCCTCTCCAAGAGTCCACTTTACATGTAAATGACTTTTACATGTCTTTTGCTTTACATGTAAATGTCTCTCTAGGGTGCGTTTTACACTTGGGTTGTTTTTAAATATTTTCAAAGTAAAAAATAAAATATGTGATTGCATCTTGAGAGTGAGCTTTTCATTTTTTTTATCAAAAACATGACATGCAATAGCACTTCTAGAACCTATTTTTGCTTGAGAAGTCATTTTTTGTGCCAAAAATGTGACATGCACAGAGTGCATTTTGGCTGGAAATGTATTAAGGAAGTAAAAAACAAGTAAAACTTCACATGTGCATGTACTTCTAGAGTGTGTTTTGGCTGGGATTGAACTTTCAAGTCAAAAAACATGAAAAGTAACACATGTTTTTGCATGTGTAGAACCCATTTTTGCTTTGCAAGACCAATGCAAGCTAAAATGACATATGTGATTGCATGTATAGAGTGCGTGTTTGGTCTAGAGCATCATTTCATGTCAAAAACATGACATGTAATAGCATGTCTAGAACCCGTTTTTGCTTTGCAAGACCAATGCAAGCTAAAATAACATATGTGATTGCATGTATAGAGTGCGTTTTTGGTCTAGGGCATCATTTCATGTTAAAAACATGACATGTAATAGCATGTCTAGAACCCATTTTTGCTTGGAGAGGTTATTTGCAAGCCAAAATAACACATCATTGCATCTCAAGAGTCTGTTTTACTTCCAAATGCATGTGTTCTTCATCCAAGAGCAGATTTTTTGCATTCTCAACCCAAAATGATTTGTGCAAGGGCATCATTTGAAGGCATTTCCATTAAAAACGCCCAACAAGATTGATTGGAAGGGTTTGTAAACTTATTTTTTATCAAATGCAAAGTTTGTTGTTGCATGTTGAGAGCATTCTTGGTAACTTGGAAATGGTCAAAGATTGTTGAGTTTTTGGATGCAAATACATCTTTAGAATCTGGTTTTGTAGAAGACAAAGTTATTTCAACTTCTCTTTCTTCCATTTTTGGCTCATTGAGCTCCAAGTAAGTATATGTCTTTGATTTTTCCCTCATTTTCCTACAATGTTGCTTTTTATGGCACATTTGTTTCTATTTGTTCAAATGCAGCCCATTTATTATGCATTTTTGTGTTTAAATGAGTTAAAATCTTCACTTTGTCAATGCATAAAATCACTCTACAGTAAAAAATGAAATTGCATGTGGAGATTAATTTCAAGTTTTTGACATGTTTGAGTCAATAGCAAGGGGTATGTTTTGTGTTCTTTGTTTTGTTTTGTTTGCTTGTTTGTTGTTTGAAGAAAGTTGAAATCATTTCCTTCAAGAATGCAAGTGCATCCATTCATGCCAATTCATCATTCCTTCTCCGACATATGTAATTGCATCTCCCAAGCCCATTACATGTAGAAAAGAAAAGAAAAACACATGTCATTTCTACTACATGTAATTACCTCTCAAGAGTCTATTTTTGGTAAAATGGTCACTCTTTAAACTACCAAAATTACCATTTACATATGTCCATATGCTTCCAACTTGCATTTTTTACCATACAAAGTCTCACTTGCAATCCATCTTTATAAGTCCTATTTTATCCCTTTTTGCCCACATACATGTGCATTTGTTTCACTTCCAGCCAACACATGTGTTCTATGAGAATCTAATCAATACTCCGAACACCTTGTTCTTCATAGATATATCATTGCAAACCAAAGCCTAACCCTCTCATGGATCTAATCTCCTTAGATGATGTATCTACCCTTTGGAATTTCTATGTTGTAGCACAGGATATGTCAGCACCATCAAAAGTCAAAGGAAAGATGAAATATCAATATGACAAAAAGTTGGCTCATATCACAGCTTCACTTGTTTCATCAACTCTTGATCAAATCTCAGAATACAGATATTGGGTATGTTGAAATAACCAATTTCTTGCAAAGGCTCGACAAAGTCCAGGGAATGGAAAAACTTTTGGCAAAGCTACAAGGGGATCTAGAGAGTTGTCAAACAGTAGAAGTGGACATCACCAACAATCTCAGGCAAATAGGATGCAAGGTTCTTACCAGAGATGATAACCTCTTCACCGAAGAGGAAATGATTACAAAATTGTGAACTTAGCACATACGAATGCAATCAAGGTTGAAGCCATTTTAGAAACAATGAAGATTCCAGATCTTCTTATGGTTCATGATTGTATTGCCAAATTTAGGGCTTTCCTTGATAATTTCAAGGATTAATTCTCCTTTCTTCATCTTTATGTTTTAGTTTTCATGCTTTGTAGATTGGAGAAGATGAATTGCATGCAATGCAATTACATGTAAATTCGATTACATGTCCTTATGACATGTAATCCAATAATTCTTCTCACCTAGTTTTACTAGGTCAAAGTGGTTGAGTTGCTCCCACTTTTTCCTCCTTTTTCTCATTTCTTTTCCTATAAAAGGAATTTGCCCTCATTGTAAATCGTGCCTTTATTTTATGCAAGAGAGCTCTGGCAAACTTGTGCAAGCATAATTGTGATTGTGTAGTACTATTTTGGAGAAAAATAAATAGAAAGAAACAATTGGAGCTGAAGCTATGACTGCAATTTGGTTTTACTTTTTTATTTATTTATGTGATTCTTGTGTTTTGTTAAGAGCAATTTGAAAATCAGAAACAATCAGAGCCGAAGTTGTGACTAGGAGCGATTGTGGTAATATAAAACTAGAAGCTGTGATTGTAGGTTATATTACCATCTTATTTTCATGCACTGTTAGAATAGTTAGAAAATATCTACTTCTGGAAGTTTGTGTGCCCCAATGGTAGATATATTTCTTGTAGAATAGATAAACAGGTCTTAGAACCAAGCTGGTATGCTTTTCAATTAGCCTGTGAGTTGGTGTTGGTTTATCAGTATCACTATTTCCAGCTTTTAGATACAAGTGTAGTTTAGAGATTAAAGCTTTGCCCATTACTCTTTCTTTGGGTAAGTGGATTCCTTCTTGAAAGATAAGAAGAAGGAATATTTGTAACACCCTATTTGATAATCTCTTAACTTCTTGCTTACCTTGAGTTGATCTAAGGAACAATGACAAAGGGGAGCCTTCCTTTCAAGGTAGGAGAGACATTGTCTCATACATTATGGACGGTATCCTATTTTGTAACTAGATTTTTCCCCAAAACTGCCACTTGCAAAATATCCACCCAACACATATCACTTCCATCGATGGTTTGCATCATAAGTGAGGGGAAGGAGTTATTAGAGAAATCAAATGAGGACTCAAGTCGGCTAAAGAGAGCAATTAGGATTATTCAGGGAAGCATCTTTAACATAGTCAAGGATTTTTTTTTAGATAAGATAATAGGAGAAGAGATGGTAGTTGAATATTTGAAGAGCAATGTGGGAGGATTCTTTTCCACAAAGTCTTTTTCAGCAGGGGATCTGGAGATGATTTCATTATTGTCAAGTATCATAGTTTAAAAATATGGTAAGTGATGCCAAAATGGAAAATAAGTATGAATAGAGGACATAACAATCATGGAGTTCAGGAAGGAGAATGTGCCAAGTGTCTCCATAGATGAAATTGAGATAGTCATGTCCTAGTTCACTGCATTCAATGATGAGAATCCTTGACTAACTATTTTGGGGGTGACAAGGCATTTAATGCATAATGAGCATTCATTTGACCCTTCTCCTACTAGGCAAACTTACAAAGTGGGAATTTATTACCTCATCTTACTGGGTGTGTCCATTTATATTGATTTAAGTAGATCTTCTCATTTATGATAGCTTCTCTCTCCATACCCTAACCCTAATTAGGGTTGAGGTGGCATAATCTAAGCCATTAGTTTTGTTTCAATCCTAGCCACCCATAGTAATTTGAGGCCTATATAAAGGGTGCACTTATTATTTATAAAGGATGGAATGTTAGAGATTGTAGCTTAAGAGCTACCAAGATAATAGAGTCGTCATTGAAGTTTGGTGATTTCTTGAAGTATTTTGGTGCTTGCATGTTCTCTTGTTCCTTCACTTAGAGTAGATTTACTTTCGCATAGTTAGTAGTTGAATGAGATTGATAGTATTGTTGAAGTGGAATTGCTTTCCTCATACCTTTTTCTAGTAGATGATTTCTATGTGCAGTGTAAGGTTGGTTTTGAGCTTATATGTGGATGCTTAACTTCTATCATTGAATTTGCATTGTTCCATGATGGTGTATATTTGCGATATAAAAATTTCTTGTGCAACCCTGGAAGATTGCACCCGCTTTGTGTAGTTGTTAAATTTAGCAAAACAAAGTATGGTAGATTTCACTTTGGTGGTATTTGTCTTTCAAGTTCTTAGGATTAGAGTAGAATTCTTAAACTCTTATCTCATTTACTTTTTTCATATATCATTAAAATCACCAAAAAGTACTTTCATTGCCATATCATTTGAAAGCTCCCAAAACTAGTATTATTTGAGTAATCTTGCCGAAATAACATAAGTCCCTTTGTGATACCAATATATCACATCAACCATTGATCTTATCCATACATAGAAGGAACCTTGGAAATTACTTGTGTGATCTTTCTTGCAATCTTAAAACGTAGATAATTATGACCAAGAGAGGATAAGATACCTTGGTAAGTTATTTTGTATTGGTGTGGTCATAAAACACCCATCAATAGAAATTGGTGCTAGGAGGGAAGGAATGTGAACAATGGATTATCTCAATTGATTAAGAACAACAAGAATCATCAAAAGTTAGAGTTATTTCAAGATACACACTTCATCATCACAACAAACATAAATTGGAGCTAGAGGGAGGGCCCAAATAGAACACATTATCCAAGTCAAGAAGATTCTACATACTAGAGTATATCAATTTGTTCTCACGTGAGGTACATCAAACATTTATGAGATCCACTATGATGTCCCCTCCTAACTAGAGACATTAGTTCATAAGGATTAGCCTATCATTTGACCCTCATAGGCTAATGGGATTGGATAGAGGGTCATTTTGTTGTAGAGACCTAGCTTGTAGATAAAATATTTGCCTTCTTTAGAGCTCAGTGATCATATATTTGGCATTTATATGGTTTTATGGCTCCATTCGTCACACTTATTATTTATAGTAAGTCTTGGGTTGATCGAGAAGGGCCCTTCTCTTTTTAGCAGCACACTTGATCACATCGAGATTGGCAATGTTGACTCCTAGTTCACATGACAAAGTGAAATAATAAGTGGTTGGGGAGTTATTAATATTTAAGTAGCCAAAATGATATTAAAGTATAAAAAGAGCTTATTATAAAGTTATAACTTAACTTTATAATTGAGGGTCAAATCATCATTAAAAGGGAGCTATTTGAGGTATTAATTATGAATGCCAATTTTAATGAAATATTAAATGTTTTCTCTAAGTTTTAATGAAATAACATTTTAATGTTATAAAAATGCTTATGGGGGGGAATTCGATTTCATGAGGAATTATAAAGGCTTCCAAAGGAAAAATTGAATTTATTCCTGGCATTTAGTTTTCTCTTTTCTCATGAGCTTGGAGATCAAGTGAGAATTTCTGTGATTTTCTTCATTGAAGAGCATAACTGCTTCAGTGATTGTCTAAGGTTGTGCAATACCATCTGAAGATTGCCTTTTGGGTTTGGCTTCGCACAAAGGCTGAAATAAAGCTTATTGGTGAAGAAGATTGTGTAGATTAGAAGAAGAAATTATAGAGAGATATTAATCATCTTGCAGGTTTCAATTAAAGGGTTGGACAACTGCATATTGGTGATTGCCAACATTCATTTTCAGGCATTACGACTACTTTTCAGTAGTCATTCATTACAACAAGGAGGCATCTAGGGTTTGAGGGCAATTTTTGGTCAAGGAAGGCTTAATAATTTCCCAAAAATTTTTAGGAAAGTTATGAGATCATTTAGAAGACATTGGCATCATTTTGGAGGAATTATTTTTAGTTTTGATGAGAATCAAACCTTACAACAATTACTTTTTGCCAGTAGAAGCATAAGAAGATAAGCATTTCATTCCTGGATATGCATGTGTATTAAAAGGTTTTCAAATAAATAAAATATATATCTTACGAGGCTGCATGTTATTATTCCTTCCTGCATTTAATTTCTATGTTTATATTTGCATATGCTTTTTATATTAAAAAAAGAAAAAGAAAAAAAAGAAAAAAACCCTCAAAAAAAACTAAAACTAAAATTTATAATTACATCCAAGGATTGAATATTACAGACAGGGAGGACTAAGAGTCTTCACATCCACTCCTAAAGAAAAAGAACTACAAGAGTTGAAGTTTGATCAAAAGCTTAGGCAAGGCAAGAAGGAAGCAACAACAACTCAAAATTCACCAAGAGTAGAAGAGCTTGCAAAGTTATTTCAAACTCCAGCACCTCAATGTCAAGTGCAAGGAATTGCTTCTATCTAGCAAGGACCAACTCAAGGAATCAATCAACAAGGAATTACTTAAGTTCCACAAGTACTAGTTCAAGTAGCAGTACCAACAACCATTCAATAACCAATTCAAGCAAGGACCCTATGACATCCGCAAAATGCATCTCAAGAATCATGAGAATTTTTGTTCCTTGAGTTATTTATCAATGACATCAACTACACTACATAGGAACACATCAAGATCTTTGAAGATGTTCTCCAAAATAGAAACATCCAAGAGGAATATGTTGCTTGTAGATTGTTTCCCTATTCACTAGGTGACGATTCATTCCTCTAATTCAATCCAAACTTGGCAAAAATTGAATGATGCATTCCATAGATTGTTCAAACTACCCATCACTCCTGCAGAGCTATATAGACAAGTCATTAAACTAAGGAGATAAGAAATGTGAACTAGTCAGTCCTTTCAATAACTAATTTCAAAGAGCTTATTCAAGGTTGCATGATCCATATCACATAGTTGATGATGTAGCCAGACAAGTTTATTATGTCACTTTGGATTGTTTCACTTCC
This sequence comes from Chamaecyparis obtusa, assembly GCA_027943335.1. Lineage (NCBI taxonomy): Eukaryota > Viridiplantae > Streptophyta > Pinopsida > Cupressales > Cupressaceae > Chamaecyparis > Chamaecyparis obtusa. Next base: position 49,470 of record BSBK01013975.1, on the reverse strand, counting down.
ATGTTTGTTCAAAAGACTCATCTGACACCAACCAACTTGACACAAACTTTTGCAAAAGCTGAAAAGGTTAGCCTTTAGTCATTGACAACTACTAAAGGAGCACCGAGGTTCTTTTAACTCACTGGTATGTTAAATCAAGGAGCAATTTACATCATAACAAATTATGCTCTTGTCTTCAATCCAATTCCTCCTACTAATCAACTAGTTCCATATTTGAGGGATCCTATATCTCAAGCAATACTAGCCCAACCAGTTTATCTTCAGAACATGACACGTTTTACATGAACCCAAGAAGAGGAGGATGAAATTAAAGATTTTATTAAACAAGTTGAGAGGTTTTCCACTGAGGTCACCTACCTTGGAAATCAAAACAATCAATCTCAAAGATCACAAAGAAATTATCAAGCATATCAAAGTTAGGGATACCTTTAAGAAACCCCTCCCTCTCGAAAAGTATAAAATCGTGGCAAACCACATATTTTTTGGAGGGAAATTTTTTAATATTGATGGTGAATTGTATTTCAAAATATAGATATTTGGTGGTGAATTTTTAATAACGTATACCATTTTTATAAAAATATGGCGACTACAAATGTTTTTTATAGGAAAATTATTAATTTAATTGGCAAATCAAACTTCCTTATATTGATAAATTATGGCGAAATTATTTTCCAAATATTGAATTAATTTATTTGTCATGGCGAATGTTTATGAAAAATGCATATAAACTTGGTGATTTAATACAATAGTTGTCTAGTTGGTATGATGATTTAATAATTGGAAATAATTATTAAATTTTCATTCTCCTGAGTTTTCATTCTTAAAGAATGACACGTGTGATGATTCTGAAAAGAGTTTTTAGTAAAGAAATTATCTCACCACATTCTGTTCGAAATGCACCTTCCATCATTTATCTATCTTAATCCAATGGTTCTAATTTGATGTTAAAGTTGCATCGGGTCCCATCACTATGACATCACAAACTCACACGTTCATTGGATTACAACATATCAATGACCAAAGGTGAAATTCGAGCCTATTGTTGGTCTTCATAATCTTTACGGAAAACTCTCGGCGGAATCATGACATGTGGTATGATTGATCATGGGCTTATTGGTATGATCAATCATACCACGTGTCATGATTCTGTCCATAGTTTATTGTAAAGATTATGAAGAATAACAATAGGACCGAAATTCACCTTTGGCCATTGATATATTGTAATCCAACAGATGTGTGAGTCTGTGACCTCATTTTCTGACAGCAAAAAAGTAGATGAGTCATGACATTAATTAAGGTAATGTGAAATAATGATTTCTTAGATGGCACCTTTCAATTTTCACTAACAGATATGTGTGACATCATTATCTATTCATTACCTTGATAGAATAATGCCTTAAAGTTAAGGCTTCAATGAAAACATCATGTCATCTAAGGACATTGTTTTCTGACCGTTCGATGATCTTACATCAATGGTAAAGCTGCATTTCCTGCCACCATTTCGCAACTAACGTACTTTGCTTATTGTTTCTGTAGAGTGGGCATAGGTTTCAATTTTTTTTTATAATAAAGAATTTTTATGTCCACCTGTGTGACGTGATCCTTTCGGCCTTCATTATTCCCAAAATAGAAAATGTCTAATCATAAGTGTTATTTCTAATTTCACCCACTGTTGCATTAAATATGAAAGATTTGGAGATTTTTGAAGGACAATTACCATTTATCTTATGAATTAATTAGATCTTTAGGGCAGAGAAAGAATTTCAATAAGGACTTATAAATAGATCGATCTATGCTTGTTAATTTATGATTGTGAAAGCATATTTGTGAAAATAGTCTGTGAGTGCTAGGTTCTCTTTGATTTTTGTCAAAAATTAGAATACTAATATCAGTTTGATTTTCAATGGACACTCCAATTCGTTTAAGATGCACTACCTTGGAGGATCAGAAGGCCTTTTTGGGCCTGGTCACAGACCCAATCCTGGCATCTGTTACTACGAAGTTGGGAGCCTTCACCAAGGAGGCTATAAGGATGGTGCTCAAATGTGAATTTCTGGAGAGTGCAAATAGGTATAGAGTTAACACTGACATTTCATCTTGGTTCTTGGCATCTCTATTGGACCTAGGGGGAAAACGTGGATATTATCATGCTTCTGAGGAAAGTTTTCAAAGAAGAGTACCTCGGCGACGATGTGCATGTTGTCATATTTTTAGAAATTGGGTTTGGAATTCCTTGGGCAAATGATTTGCCTAAGATTCTACAACCAGGAGTAAATGTGCCCAGGAAACCATTTCTATCAAACCTTGATGTTGAGCAGCTCATGCATCATCGGAAGTGGGCACAGATTGGGAGGGATTTCCTCCAGAAGTGGCACCTACTGGAGGGATTTCCTTCAGTGGCTAGAAGAATTCTCCGAGATTATCCTCTCTTTCAACTTCCACACAGAAGGAAGGGAGCCTCAGCCATATAGTCCCTGAGTCTACTTAGTCTCTAGTCCCTCTACAGTGTCTCTCTCTAGTGGTAGTAGCTTACCAAGGTTTTTGCAATGATATAAATTGTAATCACGTATGTTAAAAAATAAAATATGAAAATGTTTTAAGAAATTTGAAGTGCTACTGCTTTTCTTTTTTGTTTTGATTATAAGAATCGTTAATAGATATGGTCTATGGGCATATTTGAATTGTAATAAAAATTTACGTTATATAATATAAAAAATTTGCATTGCACTTTTGTTTCATGTAATAATTAAATGTTTCAAAACTTTATCATTTAATGGTGACTGGTTCAAATTTCATGGATAACCTATTCTAAGTGAATATAGTTAATGATTAATATTCATTAGTGTGTATTAAATTATTAATATTTTAAAATCATGACAATCATTGGATTATGAGAGATGAACAGTTGAAGTTGTATTTCAAAAGTACTCTGGGTTTCAAAAACCTTTTTTGAAAACTTAGTCCAGAAATGTGACACGTTGACGTGTAATTCATCAAAAACATAACATTACACGTAGTATGTACCATTATACTATTATAAGATTACATTACACGTAGTATGTACCATTTTAACATTTCATGTTTAAAAACCTCTCGACTCATAGCAACAGAGCTAAAAACTAAAAAGAACTGTTGAACGCTGAAGATTTGGAGACTGTAATTTGTGAGAGCCTTAGCCGTTCTAACTTCTATCTATCTAGCTTCTAGATTTCAAAGTTTAATTTTGGGTAAGATATCTAGCGGCATCCCGATTTTGTAATGTCAAAAATTTAGTTTAACTTGATTTTGAAATTTTAATTCTTGCATGTACAATTGGGGTTTTCTTAATTAGTTAGTTATTATCTGTGACTTTGTTAGTAAATATCTATAAATCTATGTTTTTTATTCTTCAGAAGAACAATGGGGAAAGAGAAAACTCAAGGCCAAGGGAAACCAGATGGGAAAACTTTAACAGACTGCAGAAAACTAGTAGAAATCCCTAGTTTCACTGATGAGTATCACGATGTTTATGATCCTATTATCAATGATGAAAGGAGAGTTATAGCAATTAAACATTCATTGTGCAGTAAGGAAAATGGACCAAAGAGGTCTGAATTTATAAAATTTAACCCAACGATAGGTGCAAAAACCAATAAAGTTGCTTCATGGGATGTTGGTTTGGGTCACATGTTGTTACCCAAAGTTTTCCCTTCCCCAAAAATTGTCTTGATTTGTGCAGAAAATTATGATGAAGAAAGAAAAGCAATTGTGAATTAAAAATATCAGGAAGAAATTTTATGAATAACCCAGCAAGAATTTCTCAATTTGCTAGACCTAGGGTTTGAGAGACAGAACTGTAATGTCCATATTGACCTGGGATTGTTGGAAAAGCAATATGAGGCAGTCTCGCCAAATGCAAAAGATTTATTTATAAAGGGTCTAATAGTTGTAGAGGCAAAGGCTTCATTGGGTGAGAACCATAAGCATCCTTATGATTTTAACATTTTTGTGCCATGGCTTTAGGATACTATATCCTCGCTAGCATTTTTCCTAGGACTCAAAAACAATAGGGAAGTGGGTGCCAACATTCTTCAATTCATTTGGGATATTCATTATGTCAATGAACTAGTAAGATATAATTTTGTTAGACACGTGGTTCAATCGATGCAAGAACAATTAGCATTGATTAAAAGAGGCAATTCTAAGACATTTAGGTTCACAACCTACTTGTGCTATCTTCTGCTAGCCAAGCATGCTGCAATATTAATGAGCGATAGCAACAAGCTTGAAATTCAAAGGGGGGCAGGTACTCCAATATATAACTGGACACCTCAAATAAGAATGTATGATAACAGAAGGAATTACAGTAATTTTGTAGACTTCTTTTTGGCAACATTGTACAAAAAAATAACAAGCACTCTAATGCCCAGATTGTCTACTTCATATAGGGATTGCATCCAACTTGGAAGCACAATTCAATTGGCTGACTGGTACTTAATGGAAGAATACACTGTGCTAAGCTTTTACGAATCAAAACTACAACCCCACAAACTTCCAATGCATGTGACAGACAAGGTGTTTGTAGTAGAATATGTAGTACAACTAGAGAGCACAAATAGACTCTTCGTTGGCCAATCGAAGAAGAGTATATTCCCTTCCTTACCTTTCTTAATTGGAGGGTTAACATTTGAGAGAAAGGCATTCAAAGTGGCAAATTTTTCTTATAGATATTTTTCAATTTGATTTAGAGTGGTACTGGAAGTATGATCCACTCAACATCATTCAAACAATGCTTTTTTCTAATAATAACTCTGCAAACTTATTCAAACATGAAAGTAAACCATTGCTAGAGAAGTTGAAAAACAAGGATAGCTGGGATGACGTTACAAAAGAGATGGAGAAAGTTTCTACCGAGGAAATTTTTTTAGTTGAATAGTTGTCATCACAAATTATGACAATGATAAACCAAGGCATTGTACAGCCTAGGATGTCATACAATTTTTATGAAAAAGTTGCTCATCCATCAAACATAAAAATACCAAAGAAAATAGTAGAAGATTGTAAGGATAGAAAATGGAGTAGAATGAAAATGAATGATTTTTGGAGTATGAGAAAGGATCTTGGTGAACCAAAGACCAATGAAGATCTGGATGAAATAGAGGAGGATATAGAGTTTAGAAAATTGTGGAATTTGGAGCATCCTAACATGACATACGACAACAGTGATCCAGACAGTGAGGATGATAATCCACCAATTGCATTTACTCCAGGGACTAGGAGTTAGAGTGGAGTTAGCGATGACCAAAAAAAAGTATATAGAAAAGGGGCAATCATTGTGGAAAAAATGGGTTATAAAGGTGGTAGTTTGGGTCCCACAGGAGAAGGTGTCTGGAATACAATTGAGACAAAAAAATTGATCATGATCATGGTGCAGGCCTTGGGTTTAAATCTACTACTACTCGGTCTGGTAGTGGCACTGGTACCAGTGGGATTGGGAAACTTATACAACAAGTTCCCTCTCTAAAGAGGCCACTAGAATCTACACAAAATCCCTTAGAAGAAGATAGTGTCAAGAAGCAAAAGGTTTCCAGAACAATGACATTTAATCTTAAAGAACTGCTTGCAATTTCAGGTTTAGCAAAATAGTCTAGAAGTTTAAATCCTTAAAGAGCATTAGTTAGATCAACAGGCATTGCAAGCTCTGCCTTTGGTTCACCTTTCAAATATTCAAATCCTTCAGGAACACCAGATTTTCCTTTCAAATATTTCTATAATAAATTTGCAAAAAATAGAACCAAGAATAAGGAAATAAAGAAGACATTGTAGACTGGTGCCCTTACTGCAGCTGTAGAGGAACAACCTGCATCCAACAGGGTTTTTCCAACATATGACCCAAATAGAGACATGATGGAGTTCGTGGTTGTTATTCCACCTAAAAAAGATGGAAACCCACCAGAGAGTCAGATAGATCCATCTGAAATTTCATGTTAGCACTCTCCAAATGGATTTTTCCAAAGTTAAAAAAGTGGAAAAAATCAATGTGTCAAAGTCTACAAACCAAGTGGTCTACAGTGTATAGTGCACTACTAAAGCTGGAAAGAGAGAAAAGCAAGCTCGAGAAAAATATAGAAAAGTTATAGACAGACATTGCCAATGAAAAAGCAAAGAGGAAAGCTTCAGAGAATAGTTTGAAAGAATTACAGAAAAATATTAAAAAATTGACCACTACATCAGCAAATACAGAGCATGAACACGTGGAGGCAGTAGTGAAGGAACATGAGCAGGAAGAGCTGAAGGCACTGAGGGGAAAATTGGTAGAAATTAGTAAAAAACTAGAGGAAGAAAGAGTCAGTTTAGAAAATTTATTTAAAACCTTGGAGAGTAATGTTGCCTCCAATCGGGAATTGCAAAAGCAATTGGACTCTCAGGTGGATAAAGCCAATCATTGGGAACACAAAGCAGTGGAAGAGAAAAAGAATTGTGAAAAAATGGCAGAAGAACTAAAGAAGGCCAATAATACAATTCAAACTTTAACAAATACTAGTAATAATTTAGTGAAGATTACAAAAGAACACATTTGGGGCCAAATATTGGTGATGTCTAATAGCTTGTATGAGTGGTTTGAAATGCTTCAAAGTATGAGAGTATGTTATTTGAAGCTCCATAAGAACATTGAACAAAACATGGATGTTGTCAAGAAAGAAAAGAAAGCAAAAGATATTATGCAACAACTCTACAGTAAGAGTGATAGTTATCTATCAAACAAGGGAATTAGCACTCACCTTGATGCCTCAGTAAAGGTATCAGGTATCATTAAAAAATGTGAGAAGCTACAGGAAGCACAAGCATTGGATGACAAAGCTAAGCAGAAGATCACAAAGATGGAACAAAGAAAAATGAATATGGAAAGTCTTGGTTTGCCTAAGGGATTTGACGCAAATAAGTTCATTGGAAGAGAAACTTACAAAATAAGGTTGTAGGACAAAATAAATACCAATTTACGCATTCATCCTACAAACATATCTCCTCATACATTCATGGATTTCATCAAACCAGTGAGAACTTTGAATGGAGTTTTAGAAACAATAGTGTTGTCAAGTCACACTTCCAAATATGAATTGCTAACGAAGTTGCAGGAGTGTGACTATACTATGAACCAAATTGTTTTGCCATCAGGGGATGTTTGGACTGGCCTACAAAGATTGCTCTGAATGTTGAACTATTGTAAATTGTAATATATTGGAAATGAATACAAAAAAAATTGTGCTCTATCTAATTTTCATGTTTTTCAATTCAATGTATGTTGAGTTACTCTATTTTATTCAGTTATTCTTAGTTGATTTACTCTGTTATATGCTATTGGAATATAAAATTTCATTCAAGAATTTCAATTTCAAATTTGAATGATCATTGATGATATGATACAAACTACAGTAATAATACTCTTTGTTCTCAAATTTTAATGATGAAATATAATACATTCTTGCTTTTCTAAAATGAACATTTAATGATAGGATATAGTAGTTAATAAGTTCAAAAAATACCTATTGATAATTTGATTGCTACTGCTAATTTAACATAAATTTCCTAAATTTGCCAAATCATCTCTGCATCGTCGTCATCATCTAATTCTGGTATTCCAGTTCCTTCATTGTTCTCTTCATTTTTGTTTGTGTCTTCTTATCTCTAACCTCTACTTCTATGACTCCCATCGCCACCTGTAGTTGTCCCACTTAGAGTCAGAGATTGGTTAATGGTGTTTCCCAACCCTCTTCTTTTGCATCTTTTTCTTCCAAATTTCTATTGCTTTTTGATAAGGAAAAGTATTGACATCATACCTAGATGTGTAGTCGACCATCAAGCATGTTTCCAAATTCTTGTCTAGTTTGTTTCTTAGCTTTGATTTTAGGAAGCCCAAAGCACTGAAAACTCTCTCATCCTCCACTGAACCCAATATCATGGTTTGACATAGATCAACAAGCTTGAAGAACTCTGAAATTTCTTCACACAACATTGTGCTCTATTTTAGTTCTATCCAAAGCCTTGTTGTTGAGCCCTCTTCATGTAGGTTATGGATTAATTGATATTGATGCTTCATAGTCTTTTCAAAAGTGCCTGATTGTTGTCTAAGAAGACCCTCATCTAAAATTTCATTGATAGTCACTCCATTGAATTCTACAGGTTTGCAAAATTCCTTTATCAAAGTCAACAACCTATTATGATAATCTTCCTTAGAGTTTAAGCACCAATATTGAGGAAACACAATTGTGATGGCCTCAAGTAGTTGTTCATATGGTAATCGGGATCTCATTTCAGAGGAAACTTTAAAGGCTATGTCCCTTGCATTAGCTGCTATAGACTCGATGATCTTGGTAAACTCTTCCATTGTTACTCTTATAGCTCACTTCTTTGGGGCACTGTAGTACATTGGTATCTAAAAGCCCCTTACACAAACACATAAATCTCCATTTTCAACTATCTTTAAATAATTATCAAGATTATCCAAATCTATTAGTTTCCACCAGTGATTAAATCTTTCATCAGATAAATTTAGGTCATTTCCATAGAGACTATCGAGGGCTTGGCATGAAATTTTACGCAAGTTAGCATATTCTGCAATATACATGGCTCTTTGTTGGGCTTTTTTCATAATGAACGTCATTTCTTCTAGCATGGGAAGAAGAGATGCTAAAGTCAAAAGTGTCTCTATATTGCTTAACCTCTGAAACAGGTCACCACATCTCTAATTTTCTACATTGTCTTGATTTTTGTACATCAGTCCAATCAAAGATTGATATTTGGAAAAAACTCAATGCGCTGGTCCATCCAAAGAGATCCTTTTGGTATCAAAATCTTTAAAAGCTTGTTTCCATTGGTAATTCCATCAGCAAAGTGCTGAAATTCCCAAAAATGTTTGGGACTTCAACAAAAATATGAGTACAACTCTCTTACTAAATCTTCAACCTTGTTTACTAAAGGAAACTTCTTCACAACTCTAAAAGCAAGATTCATCCTGTGGACCATACAGTGAATGCCAATAACATATGGTGAACAAGAAGCCTGCATCTTTGTGCAAAGACCATTCCCTTGACCTTGCATTATTGAAGCTCCATCTACTCTAACACAGATCAACTTCTTCGCTATTGTCAATTCATCCATAGCTCCATATTCAATTAAATGGCTCTTTACTAATTGAAATAAAGTTTATGATGTCGCATTGTCCCTCAATGTTGCAACAGTTAGTAGATGCGGTTGGCGGACATTATTCTGTATAGTATAAACATGCATACATACCCACGACTTATTATCTATTGTCGTAACTTCATCTAAGGACAATGCAATAAAGGTTGACTCTTTTATTTTTCTCTGTACATCCTCTATTTCAACCTGGGCAATACAACTTGCCCATTCCCATCCACTGTTTATTAACCAATGAGTGACAGGATAGTTAGGAACTTTCAGAAAGTGTAACAAACCACTCATTTCTAGATAGTCTGTCATTGGACGCCCTCTACTCAAAATATGGAAAAAATTACTTAATTGAACAACTTTTTTGTGTTCTTCTACTTCACTTGCTTTTGCAAAAATAGCATTAATAGAACCTTGAACTTCACCAGGCTTTGTCTTAAATTTCTAAAACAAATAATATTCCTCAACATTCCTTTTATGTTCAGATTGCTCCTTTGTTTTATATCTTACCACTTTTATTTCCTTTCCAAATACAGTTGAGGTTTCATAAACCTTACCAACATGTTTCTCTATGGTGTCTAGTTTAAGCTGCAACCGCTTTTCCTTTTTATACTTCCAACTACAACTCGTACATCTGCATTCTACTGGTGGCTCACCTACAATTGGATTGTCCACGGGTTCAATGAATGGATATTTTACCACCCAATCAAATTTAAATCTCCTGGACATCTCCCATTGACGATCATTTTTTTCTTTTGATTTTCCTCTCCCTTTAGTATTATTGTTAATTGAACCATCATCATCACTGAAGTCAATCGATTCATCTTGGTACTGGTTATTTTACTTGAAATTCATCTTCACCAAAGATATCAGGTTCTGCAACTTCGTCAATAGATTTATTAGGTTCCCCAATTTGTTGAATAGACTCCTATGTAGGTTGAGAACCTTGAAGTTGTACAGGTTCCTCTGATGATGTACCTTCCTCACTTTGACCAACATCATTATGTCTACCCCTACCAAAGTATGAAGATATATTTATAGATTTCATTGGCCTCTCTTGGATATCTCTACCTTCAATAGTCCTCTTCCTATTTAACTTTGACTGTGACATCCCCAACAAATTAGGGCTGCAATAAAATATTACTTGAATAAGATACTACAGACTCGTAGTCATTTTGGTTCTCTACCAATTGCAATTGTGAGCTTAGAATCAACTGAATTTTTGTACTACTAAATCTCTTGAAACTATCCTTATATACAAATGCTTATTTCAAATTTTGGTGAAGGGGCCAACAATTGCATATGATAAAAAACAAATATTTGGTGAACCCCGCGTAATTTCAAGTAATTGACTAGGCAAATAGGGTGGGAATTTGGGACACAATTATCTATGATGCATGGCGAATTGGGTCCTAGTACAAGTACAAATTTTACTTGGGACAATGGCCTTTTGTGAATGGTGATCCTCGAAAATACACCCTTCCTTAATCTGTGGCGAATAAGAGGAAAATATACAATATAAAAATGGGTGAAGAACCCAACTACCATGGTGAAATTAAGTAATTTAATAGTGGCGAACAATCCGACCACTAAACACTTCTTTTATAAAATCTAGGTGAACCAGTCAACCAATATACTGAGCTTTTTTTTGCCAATTTTTATACACCGAACGGGACGTATTCGCCAATTGGTGAATAATCACCACTAAAAAAATCCCTAATCAAAGTACTAATTGAGGATATTAAGGAAATCCTCTAGCACATCAAGAAAATCACCAAGGACATAGTCAAGGATATCAAGTGAATGACTCTAGAAACCATAACAACAATCAAGGATATGAGAGGACTTCATGGAACATGAACCCGAATGATGGAGGACTACCTTCACTATTAGATAATCCACCAAGATTTCACATCAACCATTGAGCTTATCTACACTTAGAAGGAACCTTGGAAATTACCTATGTGATATTACTTACAATCTTAGCATACACAAAATTTTGATCAAGAGAGGATAACATAGCTTTGTATTTCATTGTGTTGGTGTTGTCATAAAACACCCATCAACAAAATTGTGTTTGGGAATTCATACTATCATCATAAACCTATTGCTAGATCATGGTCACACTAGGGCTAGAAGGAACATGTTTGATGTAGCACAATATAATAATCAAGCTATTCTTCCATGTTGTCAATAGTGACTAGCTCAAACCTTCTTAGCAATATTAAAAATGGTTAAAAAAAGGTGAGGGTTATTTCAACCATACTCTAGACAACTTTCATGTCATAAAGCAACAATAGGTGTAAATGTAGCAAGCTATTGAGGTAATCATCAATGGTCTCGAGGCATCCCTACCTACAAATATTATTCAAATTTTCTCTAAATTTTATCACAATCAAATTGCAAGTCAATTCATATGCACATGAATTGGGTCTGTTAGAGTGAATATTTGCTTGAGGGCAAGCAATCTCTAAGAAGAGAGGATCGTAATGTCTACTTCTCCTTAGTGATCACCTGAGAGTTGATTAGTAATTTGGAGACATAAGGGATGATATGCTAGATTTGTCATTATTTTCATTGGTGGAGAAATAGCAAGGTAAAATATTATTTTATTGGATTAATATTGAATGTAGGCGATAAATCACTTTATATTATAAAATAAAATTATTAATAAATTTTAAAGTCACTTAAATTATTAAAAAAAAAAGTCATAAATTGACTTTATTAGGAGGAAATAAAATAAAAGCAATTTTATTTAATTTATTTACCACTTAGATGGGAGGAATCTTCTTTGAGAGGATTTTTTTATTAAAAATCATTAAATGGAATTTGAGGTCAACAAGTGGCTTGGGAAGTCTTTATGAAGATGCCTCTTCCATCTCCAAGACCCATTATGTGATTATTTGATACTTGATATTTCTCCATAGTTGATGTTACAATGACAACCATTTCTAAGGATGAAAACCCTTAGATTCATTCAAAGTTCACCATTGAATTTATTTGTAGAATTTTGGACAGATTTGTGGAAGTTCCAGCTAAGGTTTGGACACAAAAAATGGAGCCATGTTGCAGGTTGGAGGTCACATGAATTTTATGTAATTTTTTTGTACTTGGGTAACCTCATATAGGGCTTGTTTGGAGATGATTGCAAGTGGTTTTAGAATTTTTAGAGCAATTTATGATTTTATATGATTTTTTTTCCATTTGGGATTGCTAGGGTTTGAGGATAATTGTAGTTTGGGTATCCTATTTCACCAAGTTCATAATAGTTTTTAGTTGCAAGGGTTTAGTGACCCATTTGGTAGCATATTGGCTTGATAATAATAGAGCATTTTATTGTTACCACATGTGCCCTAAGTGGCTACATTGGAGGAGAACATTTGTAGTTGTTAAGGGTTTGTAGAGGTTGTCATCAACTTAGATTTGGATCAGAATTGATTCAAACTTGTCAGTAGAGCTGCAAACAATTCCTAACCATCACAAGCTGCAATTGGTGTCATTTAGAATCCACACAAGGAATCAAGAAACTCGGGTATGTGAAGGAATCTTAGCATTTTATATTGGCAATGTAATGCACTAAGTTCTAATTTATATTAAATTTGTATCAGATTTGATAATAAGTGTACTAAGTTCTAATTTATTCCTAATACAATATCATTTCTTGAGTTTGATTGCTAGGGTTTGAGGATAATTTTAGTTTGGGTATCATATTTCACCAAGTTCATAATAGTTTTCAGTTGCAAGGGTTTAGTGACCCATTTGGCAACATATTGGCTTGATAACAATAGAGCATTTTATTGCTACCACATGTGCCCTAAGTGGCTACATTGGAGGAGAACATTTGTAGTTGTTAAGGGTTTGTAGAGGTTGTCATCAACTTAGATTTGGATTAGAATTGCTTCAAACTTGTTAGCAGAGCTATAAACAATTCCTAACCATCACAATCTGCAATTGGTGTCATTTAGAATCCACACAAGGAATCAAGAAACTCAGGTATGTGAAGGAATATTAGCATTTTATATTGGCAATGTAATGCACTAAGTTCTAATTTATATTAAATTTGTATCCGACTTGATAAAATTTGTATCAGACCTGATAATAAGTGTACTAAGTTCTAATTTATGCCTAATGCAATATCATTTCTTGAGTTTGTCTTGTCAAAGTTTAATACCATCATTGTTTATAATTTTTTATGCATTTCTATTTGATTTGGCAATATACACGAACACCAATATATAAACTATAATTAGAAAATTAGAGATAGAAGTGAGTTACATGCAAAGTGTTTGACAAAATGTCAAACATCCAAAATTGTAAAAAACAAATCAAAATTAGTAGGGGTTCATACACATAACATAAATATCATGGTGGTTCACACATATGAATGTCATACATAACAAGATTCACAATAGTAAAATAATGGATAACTATATACAATTGACTTTTTTAGGAGTATATACATAGATTCCTATAACTTTTGGGTTAACATTCACAAATACATAACAATTGCGTAGAACCAACACAAGATGGACTTAACTAAACATGTATCCTTAAGAAAATGCCAACTATAAGGTACCCATTTACTTCCTTTATCTCACTAATCAAGAGCACATTATGTATTAAATACAAGTTATACGCTTCATTAATGCTTTCATAACCTTCTAATACATATTTCATCCTAATCTAATGTTTACCAAAGAACAAAGATCAAATAAGTCCTAAACAATCTCAATCCCTAAAGTTATTCACCTTATGGATTTAAGATCACAAGTACATCCTTCAACTAAGGAGTGCTTATGCAGTTGCTTTGAAATGGATCAAAGTCACAAGTAGCTCTCCTTACCAAATCTCCCAAAGGAAACCTATGTACAAGTTCTCATGGTTTTGTTAAGGACTCAATTCAATCATTAACACTTCTCCCTATGGATATTGAGGTCTCGAATTAAAATACACCTACTAATATTCATAATTTAGCACAAATATGCCAAAAACCTTTTTTGGTTCACCTCATTGATATAGACACTAGGTCAACTACCTAGCCATAATAACTCAATGTTTGTACACACATTACAACCATTATATCAGACTCAAAACACATCTTTTAATATTCAACATCTATAGTGCAACAATGACTACCTTGTACCCTAACCATCTCCTATCTATAGTACATCCCATATACAAAAAGAGTGTCGGTGCATTGTGTACTACACTTTGGGTTCGATTATTTTCGATAGTCTTTTGCACCAGAAAATACTTGGGAACATAGTTTTAAGACTCTTGGGACTCACTACGGACTTACAAGTCAAGTCCTCATGAGTCCAAGTCAAAGACTCACAAATTTCTAGGAAGGACTCTTAGTGCCTGCTAAAAACACCAAAATAGAATTTAAACCCCCCTTTCTATTTTTTTCTCTATTGAGTCCTAGCCAACTTTTTTATTGATTCTTAAATTTGAATCCTTTTTGGGGATGCCAAGTTTGCACCAAGTCTAAGTTTTCAAACTATGCTTGGGAAGAGGATTCAATGCATCTCATACTACACTAGTGGCCCATCATCAACCCAATAGAATCAAGTATACCATAAGACAACTAGGAGGAGTTGGTACACCCCACATTACACTATGGATCTGACCTCAATCCCAAGGATTTCTAGAGGTAGTAAACTAACCTAGCCCAAAGGAACCCAACTTAATCGCCTATACACATCGAGTGACAAGTCTATCCACCTAGTAAGAAGTACCTTTTGATGTTTACCACCTTGTGAATTTAATGATATTATTAACTATCTTATTCAAAATGCCTAGTAACACTTGCATCGATCACACCCTTGATATAAGTCATTGCTTTTGAACACTCTTGATCCAATTGTTAGCTCTAGTTTCCGCTACCCGTACAATAAGGTAAATCCCATGCAACCATTACCATATCAAATCCTACCTATCCCCTAGCAACCCTTCACCTCTTTGAAGCAGGTGAATGTTAGCTAATCCAAAAGATACAACAACATCTCTTGGCATCTGTCATTGGCATGATGCAATGACAACCTGCTAACTATTATCATATCATATTCATAGTAGCCATTGGTAACTTCACCTCCATGAACTAGGCGAGTTCTTACTAATCCCTCACAATACCTCCTATATCAATCATTGGCATGACCTAATTGTAGATCTCTATAGTTTTGTTCACCACTAATGCTTCACACTTAGTCATATATCTAGGTGATGATGGTCGGTCATCACTGCAACCGAATCATTTTGTAAAGGCCGAGTTATGTATTGTATACTTATTGAGCAATAGTACTACCGAGTAAAGTCATGGTCACTACATGTTTGTATTATGTTGAGTATAGTTTTTGCTGAGTTACATATGCAATGATTACCAAGCGACAGAGAGTTTAACAGATGTCGAGTATAGTGAATATCGAGTACCGGGAATAACATTTGCCGAGTTAGCTAGGAATGACATATAAGTTTGGAATGGCACAATGATCGAGGTAAACCATTTTTGGTGATAGTGGTATTTTATATTTTGTTTTGTTTAGGTAATTATAGAGGTAATTACGCATTCATCTTGTAATCATTGATCCCTATGTAATACCTAGAGCCAATCAGAAAATTGTATAGCTTAAGCGGCAATAGGAATAAATCTGAACTATAGATCTTGAATCATTAAGATGTTTTGGTTATTATATAAGGTCAAGATCTAAACCCTAAAATGTTGTAGCAAGGGACAGGGAATGTGAAGGGTGTAAGCAGAATGGTATGATTCAGGAAAGAAAAGCTTACAGAGATAGAGTTCAGTGACTGAGCTAAGCAGTGAAAGGATAGAATTGAGAAAGATCAAATAAAAGAGATCACTAACATACAGTAAAGAGGAGATCTGTAATCTGCATATAAGTGCAAACTAAAAGATCAGGTACTGAGACATTTTAATTAGTGTATCAAGGTAAATCTCTTAACCGAGTAGTCTTAACAGACTTTATGTAATCTCTTTACCGAGTGCTTACTTTGTTGTAAGTTTTAAATCCTTTAGCAAGGTAGACTGTATAAGTCTTTTAGCTTTTAACAGAGCAGACCTTTCATAGGGTAGATCATGAATTCATCACATTTTGTAAGCCTTAACAGGCAAAACTTATTACTGTAGTAGTGAATATTTGTGGGTGTCATCCCCACCCTAGTTTTACCTTTCAAGGGTTTCTGGGTTACCAAAATTACTGTGTTATGAGTGATTTCATGTATGCTGCTTAACACGTTAAGTTACTTAGAATGATCAAGTTTTGTTTATGTCATGCATAAAGTTTTATTAGTATAAGAGGTAAAAACATGTGACATCTGATTCACCCCCCCTCTCAGTATTACCTTCCCATTTATATTTCCAATAATTGGTATCAGAGCTACAAGGTTTCTTATAGGAAAGTCTAACCACTTGAAGAAAAAGATCTTAAGATGGAAGCTTATAAACTAGGGAAGATCATAGAGAATCAAAAGATTGATGTAAAACTGGCATTACAACTAGAAGCAGCTAGTGGAGAATTGAAGAAATCTTTGAGCAAAAGAAGAGAAATTGCTATTCAGCAAAATGAGCCACAGTACAAAGAAGAAGACATCTTTGGACTATTTGATAATGGTAACTTTGTAGAAAGTGATAAAGCTATAAAAGAACTACTGGAGAAAAATACCATACTAAATGATGACATCATAACTCTAAAGAGAGAACATGAAATTCAATCTGTTAGACTTTGTGAAGTAGTGGAACAGAAAAAGAAAGCTGAAGATGATAAGGCAATGGCTGAAGAAGATAAAAGACAAATTGTAACCAGGCTAGATGAAAGAACAAGCGACATGCAAAGGTTGACTAATAGTCAACTAGATATGGTAAATCAACTACTGCTGGCAAATCAAGAATTGGGCAGGAAAGACATGGAAATCAATCAACTAAGGTCTGAAAATGATCAACTGAAACATGAATTGAGAACTGAAAAAGAAATCAATGAAAGGATGAACAAACCCAATGAAGCTACAAAGTATTTTGAAGAGCTGTTGAGATCACCTAGAAGATCTGGTGATAGAGCTAGACTTGGACTGAATGAACATTCATCATCTACTGAAGAAGGAGAATCATCAATGAAAGAAGAACAAAAGATTGTTAAACCAAAGAACACCAAGCCCACATGTCAGCACTGTGGAAAGTCGGGACATACAACCAACATATGCAGAAGCAAACATGGTAAGTCTACTCCTAAACCTAAGTTTAATGGACATTGTTTTAACTGAAAGAAACATGGACATCAAGCACATGAATGTAGGTCTAAGGCTAGCAATTCATCCACCTCACCTAAGTTTCAAGGAAGTTGTTTCAACTCTCAAAAATATGGGCACAAAGCATTTGAATGCAGATCTAGACCCAGGTGGTCATCAAATGAACAAACTAAGCCAGTCACAAAGCATAACTCATATAATTGGGATTACAACACTTGGTATAATTGCCACTATTATGGTAAATATGGACACATTGGAGCAAATTGCATGAAGAATCATTTTAGAGGAAAGTCTAAAAGCTAGATGAATGGAAGCATGGTCTGTTACAAATGTAATAAGGTTGGTCACCTAAAGAAAGATTGTAGATCACCCATGCCAAACAATGATAAGAACCTGAATTAAGATATTCGTGAGAAATTGAAGAATCAAATGGACAAGACATGGAAGAAGAAAGAAGAAGAAATCACAAGCGAAGCTAGCACATCTACGGTCACCCAATCCAAGGGATCAGGTGATCACACTTCTTCTAACTAAGCATGGAAGGTATGTTTGGAACTGAGTCTTGCAAAGTTTTATTTTTCATCAGTTCCTAACATAGAATTGAGCAAAAGTCTATATCTACATAGATAAAGATGCATTAGGACATATCTGAGAAAAATAGGGAATTTCATTTTTGATGCCGAGCATCAGTGTCTTGACCAAGTTATCAATGTATGTCGAGCACCTGTTATGGCCAAAATGCTATATATGTCGAGCTGTATCATAACGGTTATATCGACCGAGCTAGAAGTGCAGACAAAAGTTCTAAATCTTGCTACAATAGCTTGGGAAACTTCACTACACATGGTCATGGTGTTGCATAGACCATTTCTAGATAAATTTTGGGAACTCCCTACTAATGAAGAGATTCATCGTGTCAAAAATAAGGGGGAATCATCATGACAGGATTAAGGACAGGTAACACAATTTTGAATGTATATATATCTTAGGGGGAGTATTAGGCTAATACAACATACTTTTGTAATTGTAAGTACAAATGTCATGACAAAGTGTTTTTGCCACTAATGTCAAAGGGGGAGATTGTAGATCTCTATAGTTTTGTTGACCACTAGTGCTTCACACTTAGTCATATATCTAGGCAATGATGGTCAGTCATCACTGCGACTGAGTCATTTTGTAAAGGCCGAGTTATGTATTGTATACTTACCGAGTAGTAGTACTACCGAGTAAAGTCATGGTCACTACATGTTTGTATTATGCCGAGTATACTTTTTGCCGAGTTACATATGCAATGATTACCGAGTGACATAGAGCTTAACAAATGCCGAGTATAGTGAATACTGAGTACTAGGAATAACATTTGCCGAGTTAGCCAGGAATGACATATAAGTTTGGAATGGCACAATGATCGAGGTAAACCATTTTTGGTGATAGTGGTATTTTGTATTTTGTTTTGTTGAGGTAATTATGGAGGTAATTACACATTCATCTTGTAATCATTGATCCCTATGTAATACCTAGAGCTAATCAAAAAATTGTATAGCTTAAGCGGCAATAGGAATAAATCTGAACTATAGATCTTGAATCATTAAGATGTTTTGGTTATTATATAAGGTCAAGATCTAAACCCTAAAATGTAGTAGCAAGGGACATCGAATGTGAAGGGTGTAAGCAGAATGGTATGATTTAGGAAAGAAAAGCTTACAGAGATAGAGTTCAGTGACTGAGCTAAGCAGTGAAAGGATATAATTGAGAAAGATCAGATAGAAGAGATCACTAACATACAGTAAAGAGGAGATCTCTAATCTACATATAATTGCAAACCAAAAGATCAGGTATTGAGACATTTTAATTAGTGTATCAGGGTAAATCTCTTAACCAAGTAGTCTTAATAGACTTTATGTAATCTCTTTACCGAGTGCTTACTTTGTTGTAAGTTTTAAATCCTTTAGCAAGGTAAACTATATAAGTCTTTTAGCTTTTAACAGAGCAGACCTTTCATAGGGTAGATCATGAATTGATCACATTTTTTAAGCCTTAACAGGAAAAACTTATTACTGCAGTAGTGAAGATTTGTGGGTGTCATCTCCACCCCAGTTTTACCTTTCAAGGGGTTTTGGGTTACCAAAATTACTGTGTTATGAGTGATTTCATGTATGCTGCTTAACATGTTAAGTTACTTAGAATGATAAAGTTTTGTTTATGTCATGCATACAATTTTATCAATATAAGAGGTAAAAATAGGTGATATCTGATTCACCCCACCCTCTTAGTATTACCTTCCCATTTATATTTCCAACACTAATGACCTCCTGACATTGCATAAATATCCCAATGGTTCTTACTTGTGAGGGTCATACATAGAAAGATTCAAGGTACTAAAAAAATGGACAAGTATAATAAAATTGACTGGTTTAGGAGTCTATACATAGATTACTAAAGGTTTTAGGTTAAGATTTACAAACACAACAATCACATAGAACTGATAAGATGGCCTCAACTCAACATGTACCCTTACAAAAATACTAATGATAAGGTAATCAACCCATTCACTTCCTTTAGTTCGCTAATTAGAAGCACATTATATATTAAATACAAGATAAGATTTTATTAATGCTTTCATAACCTTCTAATGCCCATTTCTACCTCATTTAATGTCTACCAAAGAGGGAAGGTCAAATAAGTTTAAAGCTAACCAAATCCCTCGAGTTATTCCCCTTATACCTTCTCACTACGGACTTGAGATCATAGGGGCATCCTTCTGTTGACATAAAGTTAGTTGTCATTGGCAAAGTCATTGGCAAACATCACACATTGGTACAACACACCGATAACTCATGATAGGTAATAGTGATGAACCGATAGAATGACCAAGTGAACAGTGTACCTTAACTGGGTCACGCTTATACTGGTCTGGTCTTTTCTAACCGGTCTTGGAAAACATGCAACGTGCAGATGACTAACTAGTTACACATCATACACCGGTTAAGTGCTTGATAATCTGAACCGGATTATACAAAGCATTTTTCAGTCAATCTGGAGTTAGCTTTTTTCAGTTAAATTGGAGTTAGCTTTATATTTTCTGCAAGCGTTTCGAGGTAAAACTAAAAATTAGTTTGCAAGCTTTTTGATCAAGAGTTTTACATGCGTGATTTTTGGGAGAGTTACAACTTGGCAGAACTGTTAGATGTATTTTTAATAAGATAATTTCTTATAAATATAGGTCATGAGAAAGTTTTTGTTGAAAATCTAGAGCATAGAGCAAGAGAGAAAAAGAGAAGAGTCTTTTGAGAGGGAATACAGTCACAAAAGGTGAAAGAAAAAGAAAGATTCAACAACCAAGTAGAGGAAAGCGTGAACAGGTATGATCTGAATCGATAAATATAGTGTCATGATAAGATGATTTCTTTTATTGTGAAGCATATTTAAATCCCTTAATCATGGTGAACCCTAATGACTTCCATTGCATAAATTCCTTCACCCAATCACATCTTTGTTGATGTTTTAAGTCCTCTGATATGGTGACTCCTCACAGGGTCAAGATCCTAACAGGTCTTCTTCTAAATCCCTTAACTAGGCAACACTCTACCAATGCTTTGTAAGTCTTTAACATGGCAACTTTATTACTGCAGTAGTGGAGTTTTGTGGGTTTTGTTCTACCATGGTTTTTTCCTTCTAACTGAGGGTTTCCATGTATAAATGTTGTGTTGACCTGTGCATTTAATTTATGTTTATGATTGTTAAAGTATTCTTTTGATTTCAATATTAACAAGAATATTTAATTGGAATAAAAAGGAATAGAAATTGAATTTATTGATTCACCCCCTCTTGGTAACTTATTAGGATTAACAATTGGTATCAGAGCTCGATTCTCAAGAATTGTAAGCTTAACCGCTTGAGAAAAGATCATAGAGTGTTACAAGTATTAGAAGTAGCTGGAAGAAGCTAGTGAAATGATTACCTCTCTTAAGAATAGATTGAGAAGATCTCTTGCCAAGAGAAAAGAGGTGGCTTTACAACTGAGTGAAAGTCAAAAATTGTTGAAGAACTCTCTAGACATAGTGGTTCTGATGAAGCTAAAAAAGTGGTTACTAATCTCATGGAGAAGAATTTGAACCTGACTGATCAAATTTCCAATTTGAAAAGAGAACAAGAAGGTCATGCTCTGAGAATGACTGAACTCATTGAAGCTAAAAGAAAAGATGAAGATGAGAAGAATAGTGCCATAGAAGCATAGTTAACTACTGAGAGATCAAGAAATCTGACCAAAGATGCATTAAGAGAGAGTGATGTTGTCATACTAAAATTGCATGCAGACATGCAGGGCATAAATCAAGAAAATGCAATCATGCATGAGCACTTACATGATAAAGATGAGGCATGCAAAGAAATGGTTGCTGAAGTTGAAAAACTAAAGGAAAAGCTGAAAACTCTTGAGGAGAGGAATGAGAAACTCAGGAGGTATAATGAAAGTTCTAATAAGCTTGATGAGCAATTAAAAGCTTAAAGAAAGAAAAAGGATCCCACGGGACTTGGGTACATCGGTCAAAGCAACAATGAAACTAGTGAGTCCTCTGGAGTCAAGTTAAGCAAGAAGGAAAAGAAGAAACCCATAGAAGACAAAGGTAAAAATATTTTCAAACCCTCTTGCAAACATTGTAGCAAACCAGGTCATAAATCAAATGACTGCAGGAATACACCGGTGAAACCCTTAACCACTAATAGTTACTGCAACAACTATTACAAGTATGGCTACAAGACCTTTGAATGCAAGTCACATTCCAATAGTGTGTAAAGTGGAAGCAGGGAAAGCTTTAAAGGCTATTGCTATGCATGCAATAAATTCAAACACAAGGTGAAAGAATGCAGGTCTAAAACCATGGCATTCAAATCTCCACCGAGACTGGTATTCCATAATAGGAATGTTAACCAGAGTAGATCTAACTATGCTACTTGTGGACCATCAGGACATAGGAACACTGAATGTTACTCACCCATGAACAAGGAAAGAAGGGTCAATCCATGGAAATAAACTAGTATGGCTTGTTATAATTGTAGCAAGATTGAGCATCTGGCCAAAGACTGTAGAAACTAGTCAATGAACAAAGGAAAAGGACCAGCTAAACAGGTCAAGAAGCATGTGTCCCCTAACCCAAAGGATAACATCAATAAAGAGACCAACAAGGAAGTCAAGAAGACTTGGTCCAAAAATGGGACAAAGAGTTCTTTCGCTGAGGAGAAAATTGAGGTAAGGTCATCATTTGCCGATGGTGATATCTCTTCAGCAAATTAAGCCAAAGGGCTTAAGGGGAATAGGTAGCAAAGCTACTGCTCTCGGAGGAACTAGTGAGATATGTTCTCACTCAATCGAGGATTGGAACCGGGAAGGAGTCACCGGTCTAACATATTAATCGATCAGATAGAGAAGATGACATATCAAGGTCGATGTTTCAACTGAGGATTAGTAAACAGGTAAAGAGTCGGTGAATCAATTGTTAAAGGAAAGGTTAGGTGAGGGTAATTAATACAGTAACTGTTAACAAAAGATACCGTTTGCTAATTACTATTACAACCTAATTGTATAAAAGGGAAAGTTGATTACTCATTTCACTTTATAGCATTTTTTTATTATTGTTTTAATAGCTTGAGTAATCTTTCTTACTGTGATTTGTGATATTTTCTTCACGAATTCTCTAAATCTTGCCAATAACTTTCTATGTTTTTTGGTCAAGCAAAATGGCATCATCATCTTCTATAGTAAGCCTCATTGACACAAATCAACTTGACAAACCTGTATACGATATTATAGCGGTGCAGAATAGAGTGAATGATATGGTTAGAGCCCTATTATCCATTCCCGATGGAGTATTGTTGACTGAGGATATAACCACTTTCATCCATAGCAAACAAGAGGAATTGGGTGAAACTTACATACAAAGTGAATTTATCGTGCTCTACAAAGATGGAAAACTTCAGGCAAAATATGCGATGTTGGAAGGAGCCGATTTGATGAACAGAGTCAAGTATCGAATCATGTTTCAACCCGACTAGATTCGGTTAGTGCTCAACAGAGTTCATGTTTCGGGAATGTGGCTAGCAAAAGGCATCATTACTCTAATTACAAAGAAGATTTGCAGGGAGTAACTGGGTTCAACGCCATAGGGGAAGCTCTTACCCTGAGGACAATAGAAAATGCCGAAGTCACACAACTCACCAAATCAAAATATGGCAATCGAGTAATGATTGTGACTGACATCACAGATGACGGTGTCTGGTTTGTTGTTGCTGTCATCGGCTACAAAGTGTACCAGTCGAGCAACCTTAATAGCATACCAAGTGGTGCGATCCATGCAGCGCACAGGATCTTGCATGACAATGCTCAGTATGACATTTGTGCTATGCTAACACTAGTACATTTGACCCACTTTTTAGACCAACATTTTCGACCAAGCTATAAAATGATTTTCCATGGTCGGTTTATAGCAGAATTTTTTTTTTTTTTTTTACTTCTATTCCCATGTTGGTTGGAATTACGACCCTAAAGATTGGTCATAATTCCGACCAACACAGGAATAAAAGTTGAAAAAAAGGGTCAAATTTTATACATATATCCCGCCTATAGACACATTTCATTTTGGCATAGTCCACGAGCAAAGGAGTATTGAAGGAGGTGGTAAGGAGGGAAGTTATATGTGGACACCCCCTATATGCATCTAGCTTGTAAGTTGTGGCATCTTCTTCTCTTCCACATTGCTCTTATCAAACCCAAGCAAGTATCAAGAGGAATAGGCATTCGATTTCAACCACTTCATTGCAACCTTGGTAAGAGATTCAATTTTTTGGCATTTGCTTAATGAAGGGTACATTTTTTTATTTTTTTAAAAATTGTTTTCATTTGTCACGGGTTTGAAACCCTACAAACCCCTAATCTCTGCACTTCTAATGGTGCCCCTTGTAAATTTGAATTCATTGCAAACATTTTGGGGGTTTTTTTTCCATGTCCAGCACAAGATTTTCTATTAGGGACTGAGAGCACATGATTATTTTCTGTCTACAACTAAGGGCACACAATTAACAAAGGTTTTATTCTAAATTTTTAACAGTTCACAGTTAAACAAAGTTTCGTTGGCTTGTGATTCAGTTTTTAATAGCTTTTATTTTCCACACTTCTGTGATATTCAACCACTTATTCAACATTTTTTTCAATGAAACCAAAAGTAGCATCAATTTTACCTTGAACTTAGTTGATGAGGAAACAAAGAACCCACCCTTAGTTGACTACTTTGTATCTCTAGAAATTGAACACCATTATAAGTGGAAATTCATGGGCCACTTCTAATGGTGGCGTGAACACCATTAGAAGTGTAGAGATTAGGGTTTCAAATCCCTGACAAATGAAAACAATTTGAAAAAAAATGTACCCCTTGTAAATTTGAATTCATTGCAAACATTTTGGGGGGTTTTTTTTTCCATGTTCAGGACACAATTTTCTGTCAGGGACTGAGAGCACATCATTATTTTTCATCTGCAACTAAGGGCACACAATTAACAGAGGTTTTATTCTAAATTTTTAATAGTTCATAGTTGACCACTTTGCATCTCTGGAAATTGAACACCATTAGAAGTGGAAATTCATGGGCCACTTCTAATGGTGGCGTGAACACCATTAGAAGTGCAGAGATTAGGGTTTTAAACCCCTGACAAATGAAGACAATTTGAAAAAAAATGTACCCCTTATAAATTTGCATTCATTGTAAACATTTTGGGGTTTTTTTTTCCCATATTCAGGACACAATTTTTTGTTAGGGACTGAGAGCACATCATTATTTTCCATCTGCAACTAAGGGCACACAATTAACATAGGTTTTATTCTAAATTTTTAACAGTTCACAGTTAACTGCTCTGTATCTCTGGAAATTGAACACCATTAGAAGTGGAAATTCATGGGCCACTTCTAATGGTGTTCATGCCACTTCTAATGGTGGCGTGAACACCATTAGAAGTGCAAAGATTAGGGTTTCAAACCCGTGACAAATGAAAACAATTTGAGTTAATTGTGGCATATAATTTATCTCACATATGTGTAATCTATCTTTGCCCGCAGTTAATTGTGGCATAATTTTTTATTCATCTTATTTCTACTGTTACAGTTATTTATAAGTCAAATTTACAAGATTTAATATGTATTTAAATGATCTAGTCGGGCTACAATTATTTACAAGTAAAATTTTATACATATATCCTACCCTTCGACACATTTCATTTTATTTCATTTTGGCATAGTCCGTGAGCAAAGGAGTGCTGAAGGAGGTGATATAAGGTGGGAAGCTGCACTAGGTCCACACCCATCCATTCATGTCAAGATCTTGTCCAAAATCATGTTGAAATATCTATTGACCTAAATCAAGATCCTTCTCTCTCACTTCCTTCGTTACATAATCACTTTTGGAGTATATTCTAAAGTCCTTGAATCCAAGTAATATAGTTGGTCGAGAGTGGGATGCAATATATTTGTATATTGCAAACAATCTTGATTGGATGACGGTATGGATTGAATGATGTCAACAAAATGGTTGATCATTAATATGGGAAGGTGTTGCTTCATTGGTTAGAGAAGCTCATCGTAATGGAGATTCCAATGTTACGCCAATGGTAATTGATCTAACATATGGTTTAAGAGGTAGAGAGGTACGTAAAAATTATTAATGATCATGACCCATATGTTTCATATCAACTCACGATGCAAATAATTTTCACATGCTTGAAAAATTGCAGGTTAAGCACCACAAAGCTATGTACTATCATGGCCACAAATTTCACATAAAAAAGTTGGATAACACGAGGATAACTACAGTTTTCGCTCAAATTTCATTTGTCTTTGGGATAACTATAGTTTTCGAGGTCACTAATATATCATCTAAAAATGACATACATCCTCAACAATCTCAAAATCAATACTATGACATCTTGGATGATATAATTGAGTGCGACTTTAACTCCATCAAAGTAGTTCTATTCGTCGTCAAATGGTATAGGCTACGACTAAATCAAAATGATCCAAATAGAACTGCTATTCAACATGACAATGGATTTACAATGATTAATACAAGGTCATTTGAGCCAGTTGGAGATGAGCCATATGTTCTTCCAAGCCAATGTGAGCAAGTGTTTTACTTAGAAGTTCCACATAAATAGGGTTGGTCATTTGTTGTTAGACATGATCCAAGAGGAAGGCTGATAAAGTATAATGTTATGGAAGAAGAAGATATTGAAGGTGATGAAGAAAAAGAAGAAGAAGAAGATGATGATGATGATCATGATGATGATGATGATGATCATGATGATGGCGATAATGATAGTGGTGGTGATGATGATGATGATGATGATGATGATGGCGATGATGATAATGGTGGTGATGATGATGATGATGATGATGATGATGATGATGATGATGATGATGATGATGATGATGGATGAAGAAGATGATCAATGACATGATTGAAATGTACAAGGTATGTGATTTAATTATTTATATATATTTATATTGATTAGTATATAAAGTTAATATTGATTTATTGATTTCAATTCTAATGATTACAACATATGTGATTTATAATTACCAATGTTATGCTTATGATGCTCAATTAATTGTTGTTGATACATGTATATATCTTGTTTGTTTGATTGTTTCAAAAATGGATGAATGAATGAATGAATGTTATTAGATGTTAATGGGGAATTTAGAGTGATGTTAGGGGGGAGGGGCCAAATGAGCTTCCACCTTCACGTGGTTGGCCTTTTTAAGTAGAGAATATTAAAGTATTCTTGAAACCAAGTGAAGCTCAAACTAAACCAATGACCTAAATTCATGGTATTAATGATTGTTCATGTAGTATCCTTCAATACCTTGAATGCAAGTTTTGAAAACTTACCTTTGTTTAGATACCACTATCTCATGTTCATGCTATAACACTTCTTTATGCATTTCATTTGTAGCTGTACCAAATGACTATGAACTAAAAACATTTGTCTAGTAATCTACTCACTCAGTTAATAAATGCAAATGTAACTTTTGATGTGTTATATCTATCAATGCATCATTGCTTTATCCATATTTAAATCTATAACCTTTTAGAAGTCTCTATTCTCACTTTACTTGGTCAGTCTGTTTACCATTGATTTGATCCTTTGTCATGTTGGACCTCATGTCTTTGTAACACATCATAATTTCATATCTCTATATTGGTTGTCCTTGATTTCACTAGTTTTTATATATTGTGGTGATTATATTATCTTGTTGATTTCTCCTTAGGCTCTTTGACTATTCACTTATAGAATGATGTTTTGATGAGAAAAGACTGATGTTTTGATTTCTCCTTAGGCTCTGAATATTCTAAACTATTTTATGCTTCAAGCCTCTTTGCAAATATAAAGTTTCCTTTAGTGTATATGACAAACTATCATTTATGTCATTTGTGGCATTGTATTCACTTCATGGAAAATTCCCTTAAATTCAAAATTCATTGTCTCTCAACTTCAACTGAAATGTACATTCATAGTACATATATTAAAAATTAATTTTTGGGACATCTTACTGTAAGAATTGTGCTAGGTCGAGAGCGTTATATGGTATGTCATGCATGCTTATTAGCTATCAGTGATCATTTAGAAGCCCATTTTTTTGGTACTATTGTCCCTTTTGAATGTATGAATTTATGCTTATGCTCAGACTCATAATTTAATGATCTTCTTTGATATAGATAAAGCTAGGTTCCATTAAGCTAGCAAAGAGATACATGAGATGAATATCTATAGAGATGGAGTCGATGGGAAACTCAGAAAAGGAGCCTACACAAGAATTCTTGCTACTTCAAGGTGTGCGTCTTGGTGAGTTTAAGCCTTTTGAAGCACTTTATAAATATTGAATACATCATTGCTTGCCAACTATTTGACAGAGCCTAGGAAATCATTGATTCTTCAAGACAAAGATTGTTTAGATCCCAAGCACTGTATAGGAACAGTCAATAAAAGGACTAAAATTCTTTGATTTTAAGACTTCAAAACAATATAATCAATACATGGAATGATCAAAACTTATAATACCAATCAATGAATGCTTTTCCTATCAATATTGCATTGAATAGAGAGTTTAATAATATAAACACCAAATTGTGTCTTCACGAGCAGAAAGTGATTGTTTGTAAAGAATTAAAAGTTTATTGCTTGGTAGTTCATTACATTATCTTCTTCATTAAATGTCAAGATGTTGTGAATTCAAGAAAATGTAAGTCAATAACACCAAATATATCACTTAGAAGTCTTGTGAAGAGTCTTGGTGAGTTTAAGTGATATATTTGGTGTTATTGACTTACATTTGCTTGGATTCAAGGACTTTAGAATATACTCCAAAAGTGATTATGTAACGAAGGAAGTGAGAGGGAAGGATCTTGATTTAGGTCAATGGATATTTCAACATGATTTTGGACAAGATCTTGACATGAGTGGATGGGTGTGGATGGTTGGATGGGGGGTGTATTGGTGAAGAGTCTTGGTGAGTTTAAGCCTTTTGAAGCACTTTAGAAATATTGAATACATCATTGCTTGCCAACTATTTGACAGAGCCTAGGAAATCATTTATTCTTCAAAACAAAGATTGTTTGCACGCCAAGCACTGTAAAGGAATAGTCAATAAAAGGATTGAAATTCTTTGATTTTAAGACTTCAAAACAATATAATCAGTACATGGAATGATCAAAACTAATAATACCAATCAATGAATGTTTTTCCTATCAATGTTGTATTGAATAGAGAGTTTAATAATATAAACACCAGACTATGTCTTCACAAGCAGAGAAGTGACTGTTTGTGAAGAATTAAAAGTTTATTGCTTGGTAGTTCATTACATTGTCTTCTTCATTAAATGTCAAGATCTTGTGAATCCAAGCAAATGTAAGTCAATAACACCAAATATATCACTTAGAAGTCTTGTGAAGAGTCTTGGTGAGTTTAAGTGATATATTTGGTGTTATTGACTTACATTTGCTTGGATTCAAGGACTTTAGAATATACTCCAAAAGTGATTATGTAATGAAGGAAGTGAGAGGGAAGGATCTTGATTTAGGTCAATGGATATTTCAACATGATTTTGGACAAGATCTTGACATGAGTGGATGGGTGTGGATGGTGGGATGGGGGTTGTATTGGTGAAGAGTCTTGGTGAGTTTAAGCCTTTTGAAGCACTTTAGAAATATTGAATACATCATTGCTTGCCAACTATTTGACAGAGCCTAGGAAATCATTGGTTCTTCAAGACAAAGATTGTTTGCACGCCAAGCACTGTACAAGAACAATCAATAAAAGGACTGAAATTCTTTGATTTTAAGACTTCAAAACAATATAATCAGTACATGGAATGATCAAAACTTATAATACCAATCAATGGATGCTTTTCCTATCAATGTTGCATTGAATAGAGAGTTTAATAATATAAACACCAGACTGTGTCTTCACGAGTAGAGAAGTGACTGTTTGTAAAGAATTAAAAGTTTATTGCTTGGTAGTTCATTACATTGTCTTCTTCCATCATCATAAATTTCCCATTACTAGTTAACCATCACACATGGCAATGCGTTGCATGTGTAGTACAAAACTATTAGTAATTGGCACATTAAATACAGATAATTACTAAAAATTAAATTTTATCAGATAAAGATTAGTAATAGATATATATATATTTTTAAATTTAAATTTTCAGTCACTTTTTCGACAGTAAAAAATATCCTATCAACGAGAATGCTATGTACTCGATGACTATTCCAACCATAATACGTCATAATTTCAACCAACATTGGTCGCATAGATGAAAGACATGGTTGATAATTCTTCCAAGTTGAAGTGCTTTCTTCGACGACAGGTCCATTGATAAATCAACCTATACATATGTTGCAATTGTGATGACTGTTAACTGGGTCATATAATCAACAAAAAAACTTTGACAATAGTTATGGTCATTTGGTTGACCACTTGGCATCTAAAAATTGACTAATCTTTGTCTAAAAACAAGCTAAAATTTACTAGTGTAAGGAACTAGATCTTTGAAAACCTGAAAAAGCTCGGTATGGTGAAAAAGAAGTTTTTAAAATATGGGACTTTGTTGGTATGTCTCTTTTTCTATTATCAAAATTTATTTCCAGGAATAGGTAAGGTTACTTGGTTGGTAGATAAATCGGTAATGGTTCAAATAGGAGAGATAGTTAATAGCTTGGGGAACTGGTTTAACAAGGTGATGACTGATTATTTTGAAGCTTATCAGTTAAGAATGCACCAGAGGGAAAGAATTCCTTCAACCATTATAGTTTCTTTCTTGTAGTGCTTCTTGGTGAGCACTGATCACTGCATCATCCAAGATGTTGAGCCTAGGACCGAGTATGCACCGGAGCTTGGTTACGAGATCACGACCAAGACTGCCAAAGCTTATGTAGATGCACTATAAGAAAGCAACTTGGATCTTTTTGCCAACCGGTTTGGCACTTATGAGGAGACTTTAAAGAAAGTTTAAAGAAGAATACACCTTCTAAGGCACCAAAGAAGGTATATGTCAAATGGTCTCCAACTCCAAGGAAAAGGAAGCCAACTGTAGAAGAACCAAAAGTTCAAAGGAAGAAGGCACAACCAGCAACAACCAAACCTTCACAAGGTGAGGACTTAGAGGAAACAAATATAGAAGAAACCACCACATATCTCAGAAAGAGGAAGACCAAGAAACCAGTAAACGAAGATGTACCGAAAGGTAGGAAACTGACCATAGATGAAATGGTCGAAGGAGTAATGGAAACAACTAGAATGGGTGCAATCAGAAGAAGATATGAGCTTGCAAATGAGGAAGATAGGAGAAAATTAGAAAAGGTTGTAGTATACTATCTTCACAAGTTCAAATTGACACCCACTAAAATTAATAAAACAATACCTGAAGATCTACATAAGATCATTGAAGGTAGGTGGAAATCTTCTATAGTTAAGGAAAGAGAGCTGAGGATAAGGGCATTGCTAGAAGTGCATAATCATTTAAGCCTGCCATAGGCAATAAATCAATTTGATTTTTACAAACAGAGTTTCAACATCAGGAAGAGGATTGGTCAAGTCCTAATAGGAGAAGTGGACGTAGTTCATGATGAAGGGGAAGCCATCTGGTCAACCATTCTGAAACAACAACATCAAGTCGAGGCTGAATGTCAAAAGACCATAGTACAACTAGAAAAGGACACTGGAAAATGAAAGGGCATTCTAGGAGTCAAGACACCGATATGAGAAATGCATGTAACTAAACCTATCATTATAGACATCACCGGAGACACGAATGGTGATCTAAATCCTCCAACTATCCTTGTATCTCCAAAAAAAGGTAAAGTTCAAACCTTAATTGTAGATGATATAGTTCATGAAATTCTAGATTTTGGTAAAGTGACCAATGCTACAAAGTGGTTCAATGCTTTGGGCATTGATGATAAAGAGAAAATTGAAATTACTCTATTAGAGAGATATCTAGATTTCAACTGGGGTCCTAGAGACTATAGGCCCCACTTCCCTATTGAATTAAATAAAAGGCTAATGACCAAATGGAGAGATGGTCTAACACAAAATAATAAAATCTTAAGAGAAGCTTTGGTAAAGGTAAAACCAGATCTTGATGATGATACAATCAAGATTCTGTAGGAAGCGAAGTCACTTAACATGGACATAAGAGACAGGGTGGCCAAAATAATTAATGGTCATGAGAAAGAAGTGTATGAAGACACACTCCAACTTTGGAAGAACTATAACTTCAATACTCTTCAGAAGGGACAAGAGGAAATAATAATAGAAAAGGTTTCTAAGGAAACACCTAAGTCTACATGTCCTCATGACATCTCTTCAGAAGAACTGGAAAAGGAAATGGTATCACCAAAATAGTTCACAACTGGTGAACAAGTCTCAATAGATGATCAGGGTACAATCGGTCAGAAAGAAAATATCAGTGAACAATTTACAACTAGTTAACAAGTTAACCTCGGTGAAGAGGTTACAACAAGTGTATAAGATAAACCAGTGAGACCAGTAGAACAAGAACTAGTGGAGTCATCAGCTAAGATGCCTAAAGATAAAGTTGAAATGGTTATTAGTGATCAATAGGTTGCAAAGGATCAACATGAAGTAGAGAAACCACCAGAAGAAGTGGAGCATCCAGAAGAGGAGCATCCGGAAGAGATACAACAACAAGAAAAAGCTCAACAAGAAGAAGTGCATATTGTAGAGGAAGAGGAGAAGCATGTTGAAGAAGAATATGCAAAGGATATAAGACAAAAGGAACTGGTAGATGTTCCAAGTACTTCTTCATCAACTAGAAAGCTATCTTTTGCGATAGATCCTGAATCTAAAAGAGGTAAAGTTAGCGCATCTCCAATAAGTGACATTGTGGTTGACATAAACAAAATGTCAACTAGGCAGTTGAAACAGCTTACTAAGAGGAAACAAGACATCGTTCTCACAAGCCTGAAGAATATTTTGTACAATTTTTCACTTGACACTGATATAGATGAAGAAGAACCTGTAATTGATCAATTAGAGATACTGGCACAAGCATTTGGGGAAGATATCACTGACCCTGAAATAGTTGCTATTGATCATTACAAAAAGAAAAGGATAACTATTCTTCATGGAAAGGTTGAAGAAATTAAAGCCACAGTGGTTGTCGGCACCGATGAGCTACAACAATAGGTACAAGAAGATGGAAGGTTAATTGCAAGAATGTCAAACTTTGAAGATTTTGTAAAGGACATACCAAAGAGAACAAAAAGGACAACATAAGAGGCAAAGGAGATGACATTAAAATTTGATGCTAAGACCTCTTCTGTGATCAAGTACAGTTGTTAGTTGATAAGTTTAGCTCTCACATTGAGAAAGGCATCAAAAGAAAACACTAAAAGAATCCAAGATCTCATTGAATTTCAACTATACATAGCACCTACTTTTGATCTGATGTAGAAAACAACCAATGATGTTGAAAGACTTCTTAGTGAGCTTGATTACAAGACAATTGAGGATATGGAGAACCTCACCATCTCTTTGCAAGCTATGAAATATACTTTAGATCAAGTAACATGTACTCGGTAACCTTTCTAAGTCTCTGTTGGGAAGATCTATAAAGATATCTTCAACAAGCTACAAATATGAGGAGTGTACACACTTTGTCCCTTGGAGGCAAAAAGGGGAAGATAACTCTGAGAAGCACACTGAACACAGATGAGAATAAAAAGATAATAGGGAGAACTCAGATTGATACACAACAGGGTATAACAGGACATAGGTAGAGAAAGTCTATAGGATACAGGTAGAGAAGATCTACAGGGGAAGTATGGTACTCTATAAGTGATTTTTTGATGTGTTTTGTCACCAATGCCAAAGGGGAAGATTGTTGACATAAAGTTAGTTGTCATTGGAAAAGTCATTGGCAAACATCAAACACACTGGTACAACACATTGGTAACTCATGATAGGTAATAGTGATAAATTGGTAGAATGACCAAGTGAACAGTATACCTTAAGCGGGTCACGCTTATACTGGTTTGGTCTTGTCCAACCAGTCTTGGAAAATACACAGGGTGCAGATGACTAACCGATTACACATCATACTCTGGTTAAGTACTTGATAATACAAACCGGATTATGCGTAGCATTTTTAGTTAAACTAGAGTTAGCTTTTTCATTTGAATTGGAGTTAGCTTTATTTTTTCAAAGAGCATTTCGAGGTAAAACTAAAAATCTATTTGCAAGATTTTTTATCAAGAGTTTTGCATACGTGATTTTTGGGAGAGTTACAGCTTGGAAAAACTATTAGATTTATTTTTAATAAGATAATTTCTTATAAATACAGGTCACGAGACATGATAAAGTTATTATTGAAAATATAGAGCATAGAGCAAGAGAGTAGAAGAGCCGAGTCTTCTGAGAGGGAACACAGTCACAAAAGGTGAAAGAGAGAAAGATTCAACAGCCAAGCAAAGGAAAGAGAGAATAGCTATGATCTGAATTGATAGATATAGTGTTGTCATAAGATCATTCCTTTTTATTGTGAATCATATTTAAATCCCTTAATCAGGGTGAACACTAACAGGTTCCATTGTATAAATCCTTCACCGAGTGACATCTTTGTTGATGTTTTAAGTCCTCTAATAAGGTGACTCCTCACAGGGTCAAGTCCTAACAGGTCTTCTTCTAAATCCCCTAACTGGGTAGCACTTTGACCAGTGCTTTGTAAGCCTTTAACAGGGCAAGTTTATTACTGCAGTAGTGGAGTTTTGTGGGTTATGTCTGACATGACTAGTCTTGGATCTTCACCTAGGACTCAATTTGACTCACTTGTTAGGCCTCTTCAATACAACTTCCCAGGGCTTCTCCAAACCTAATTCCCAAGGGCAAATCACTTAGAACACTACCCTTCCAACCAAGTCTCTTCCTATCAATAAGTGTGTCAATGCTCACTAAAAGTTACATAGGGTTTTCTAGCCTCTTATGCCAACTTGCTCACCATGACTTGCAGGGTTGAACTTCAATGTTCTTAGGTCAAATGATAACTATCTTGATATTTTAGAACCTCCATCCAATCTTCATCCCATCGGGTTCCTACAAATGAGGAATTAGGCGTAGTTATTCCTTATAGCCCTATCTAGGTACAATTTAGGAATTCTTTCAAAATTTAGCTTAAAGACCCCCAAAACTAATCATGGATCCTAACACCCTTTTTGGTTTTACAAATGATTTTCAAGGTTAGGGTTCTTCACTCTTTTCATACAATACCTTCCTTCACTTAAGGACACAGTCCTTAAAAATAGGCCTAATGGGTCATTGTTCTGGCTTTGCCTTCATAGACCGATGAAAACATGTCATGGGGTTCCACCATTTCTTGGAGAGTTATGTCTTCTTTGACTCAACATGTTCCAACTCCTGGATTGCATCAATTAATCCAACCCTGCAGTATACAAACTTTGATCCTCTTTTTCCCTAGTCGGGCTATTGCCAAGCTCACCTAGGGCAAGAGCTCATAATTCAATCCTTGCATTTCTACAAACAAACCAAAAAGAAAACTTATTTACATAGACCCCTGTTGCATTCCAACTATGCACATTTTGTTTGCCATGGTCCTAGGAAGCTCAAGAGGTCATTTTATTTACATAGTCATGAATAGACTAGGGAACTAGCAACTTCAAGTAATTTAAAAAGAAGCTATCTAATGAAATCTTTCTCTCAATCTAATTACATATAGAGTTGTTAAAACACCATAAAAACTTGATTACATTGAAAACATAAATAACTCTATGGCATTTACAAAGTACTTCAATCCAAAAATGGATTACATAGTCCCTGTCACTAGGCATAGTCACACATTATATAGAAAATCAATCCAAAGCTTAACCAGCCTCATGAATTCACCATGGAAGGTCTTAAATAACTTTTTCCTCCTTGGTTTATTAGCTTTGACTGACCTATTCCATTGTTTGGATCAAAAAATTCATTAGGAGCAAAGTTGTCGAGCAACTTTTGCAACTTTTGCAAATATGTAAAGTTGCTATGAGCAACTTTTCCTAAGCTCCTATCTAAATGGTCTTAGGCTATTTTGAACTCCATGGCTAATTCAACCAGAGTCTAACCTAGAAGGGATATTTTTAGTGGCAATTATTACAAACTGTTATCTGAAGCTTTCCTCTTTGCTTTTTCATTGGCAATGTCTGCCTGTAACTTTTCTATATTTTTCTCGAGCTTACTTTTCTCTCTCACCAACTTTAGGAGTGCACTATAGACCAATTGGCTCATAGACTTTGACACATTGATTTTGTTGATATTTTTAACTTTGGAAAAATCCATTTTGAGAGTGCTAACTTGAAATTTAGATGGATCTATCTGACTCTCTGGTGGGTTTCCATCTTTTTGGGGTGGAATAACAAACTCCATCATGTCTCTATTTAGGTCATATGTTGGAAAAACCCTATTGGACGTAGGTTGTTCCTCTACAGCTATAGTAAGGGCACCAATTTGCAATATCTTCTTTATTTCCTTATTCTTGGTTGTTTCTCAAAATTTGCTTTCCTTTGTTCTATCTTTGTGATCTTCTTAGCTTTGTCATCCAATTCTCGTGCTTCCCTTAGCTTATCACATTTTTGAATGATACTTGATACCTTTATTAAGGCTTCAAGCCGGGTGCCAATTCCATCATTTGATAGATAACTATCACTCTTACTGTAGAGTTGTTGCATAATATCTTTTGCATTCTTTTCTTTCTTGACAACATCCATGTTCTGTTCAATGTTGTTATGGAGATTCCAATAACATACTCTCATACTTTGAAGCATTTCAAACCACTCACATAAGCTATGAGACATCCCCAATATTTGGCCCCAAATGTGTTCTTTTGTAATCTTCACTAAATTATTACTAGTATTTGTTAAAGTTTGAATTGTATTATTTGCCTTCTTTAGTTCTTCTGCCATTTTATCACAATTACTTTTCTCTTCTAGTACTTTGTGTTCCCAAAGATTGGCTTTATCCGCGAACGAGAATCCAATTGCTTTTGGAATTCCTGGTTGGAGGCAGCATTACTCTCTACGGTTTTAAATAACTTTTGTGAAGTGACTCTTTCTTCCTCTATTTTTTTACTAATTTCTGCCAATTTTCCCCTTGGTGCCTTCAACTTTGCCTGCACCTGTTCCTTTAGCTTTGCCTGCTCCTATTCCTCACTACTACCTCCACATGTTCCTATTTTATATTTGCTGATGTAGAGGTTGATTTTTTAATCTTTTTCTGTAACCCTTTATAAATCAATCATTTGTGTTTGGCACAACTACCTCATATTACTCTCCTAGCAATCCTAGGTCAATATGGATATTACAATTTTTTCGGTCAAACCCTAGGTCTAGCAAACTGAGAAATTGCTTTTCTTTCTTCATCATAATTTTCTACACAAATCAAGACAATTTCTGGGCAAGGGAAAACTTTGAATAATAGCATGCGACCCAAACCAACATCCCACGATGCAACTTTATTCATTTTTGGACTTATTCTTGGATTAAATTTTATAAATTCACACCTCTTTGGCCCAGTTGCCTTACTGCACAATGTATGTTCAATTGCTATAACTCTCCTTTCACCGTGGATAGCAAGATCATAAATATCATGATACTCATCAATGAAACCAAGGATTTCTACTAGTTTTCTCAAGTCTATTAAAGTTTTCCCATCTACTTGCCCTTGGCCTTGAGTTTTCACTTTCCCCATTGATCTTCGCAAGAATGCAAAATCACAGATATTTACTAACAAAATACTAGATAATAACTAACTAATTTAAGAAAACCCCAATTGGAGTCTGGATTTGTACTTGCAAGAATTAAAATTTCAAAATCAAGTTAAACTAAATTTTTTACATTACAAAATCGGGATGCATCAGGCTAAATATCTTACCTGAAATTAAATTTTGAAATCTGGATAGATAGAAGTTAGAACGGTTGAGGCTCTCACAAGTTACAGTCTCGAAATCTTCGACGATGGTTCAACAGTTATTTTTAGCTTTCTGCTACTACAAGTCGATAGGTTTTTAAAAGAAATGTTAAAAACCTTTCGTTAAATGTATTATTTAAACAAAAATTCTAAAATCCATTTATGTTTTATCTTCACATGATACCTAATCATTTCAACGAATTACATGTGTCACGTTTCCAAAATGAGTTTGCAAAAAAGGTTTTTCAAACCCACAGTACTTTTGAAATACAACTTCAACCGTTCATCTCTCGTAATCCAATAGTTGTCAAGATTTTAAAATATTAATACACATTAATAAATATAACCATTAACTATATTCACTTAGAAGTTATGCATTCGAGAATACCTTATCCATGAAGTTTGAACCAACCACCATTACATGATAAAGTTTGGAAACATTTAATTATTACATGAAACAAAAGTGCAACGCAAATTTTTTATATTATATTAGGCAAAATTTCATTACAATTCAATGATGCCCATATCTATTAATGATTGTTATAATCAAAACAAAAAAGAAAAGCACTTGGAATTTCTTAAAACATTTTCATATTTTTTTTTAAACATGCATGATTACAATGTGCATCATTGCAAAAACCTTGGTAAGCTACTAGCACCAGAGGGAGGAACACTAGAGTCTACGTAGACTCAGGGACTATTCAGCTCCCTTCTTTCTGTGTGGAACTTTGAAGAGAGGATAATCTCAGAGAAATCTTCTAGCCATTGATAGTCCTCAGTTTCATCCAATAGGTGCCACTTCTAAAGGAAATCCCTCCCAATCTGTGCCCACTTTCGATGATGCATGAGCTTCTCAACATCAAGGTTGAGTAGAAATGGTTGCCTGGGCACATTTACCCACTCCCTTAGTTGTAGAAGCCTAGGAAAATCATTTTCCCAAAGAATTCCAAACCCAATTTCTACAAGTACAACAACATTCATATCATCCTTGAGGTACTTTTCTCTAAAAACTTTCATCAGTAGCATGAGGATGTCCACCTTTTCCCCCTAGGTCCAACAAAGATGCCAAGAACTAAGACAAAATGTCGATGTTAACTCTATACCTACTTTCATTCTCCAAAACTTCATGTCCCAACACCATCCTTATAGACTCCTTGGTGAAGGCTCCCAACTCCGTAGAAACAGACGCCAGGATTGGGTCTGTGACCAGGCCCAAAAAGGCTTGATGATCCTCCAAGGTAGTGCATCTTAAACGAATTGGAGTGTCCATTGAAAATTGAAATTTGGCAAACTGATATTAGTATTCTAATTTTTGAGAAAACTCAAAGAGAACCTAGCACTCGTAGACTATTTTCACAAAATCTGCTTTCACAATCATAAATTAACAAGCGTAGATCATCTGTTTATAAGCCCCGAGGCCCGGTCCCCGACCCTTGATTGAAATTCTTTCTCTGTCCTAAAGATCTAATTAATTTGTTAGTTAAATGATATTTGTCCTTAAAAAATTTCCAAATCTTTCATATTTAATGAAATGGTGGGTGAAATTAGAAATATGACTTATGATAAGACATTTGCTAACTTAGGAATAACAAAGGCCAAAAGGATAGCACAACGCAGGTGGACATAATAATTCTTTAATATAAAAAAACTTGAAACCTGTGCCCACTCTGCAAAAACAATGAGCAAAGTATGTTACCTACAAAATGGAGGCAGGAAATGAAGCTTTACCATTGATGTAAGATCATCGAACGGTTAGAATACAATGTCCTTAGATGAAATGATGTTTTCAATTAAGCCTTAAGGCATTATTCTATCGAGGTAATGAATCTAATGATGTGACACATATCTGTCATTGAAAATTGAAAGGCAC
Source organism: Chamaecyparis obtusa (assembly GCA_027943335.1). Lineage (NCBI taxonomy): Eukaryota > Viridiplantae > Streptophyta > Pinopsida > Cupressales > Cupressaceae > Chamaecyparis > Chamaecyparis obtusa. Next base: position 9,650 of record BSBK01013975.1, on the reverse strand, counting down.
CATCTAAGCAACCATTAATTGATAGTTACATTACTTTAATTGATGTCATCTACTCATCGCCATTAATTAATAATTTTATCTAACATTACCGAAGATTGCTAGCTGAAATCTTCTTTTTTGGTGTCAAAAAATGAGGTCACAGACTCACACGTATGTTGGATTACAACATATCAATGACCAAAGGTGAATTTTGGGCCTATTGTTGGTCTTCATAACCTTTACGAAAAACTCTCGGTGGAATCATGACATGTGGTATGATTGATCATGGACTTATTGGATGAGGATCATAGTGATGGGATCTGTTGCACCCGCAAGTGCAACTTCAACATCAAATCAGAACCACTGGATTAAGAGAGATGAATAGTGGAAAGTGTATTTCAGACGGAATGTGGTGGGATAACTCCTTTACTGAAAACTCTCTACGGAACCATCACATGTGTCATTCTTCAAGAATGAAAACTCAGGACCGAACTTATTAAATTTAAGTTAAAAACTTAAATTGCTTGGAATGTTAAATTTAATAATTATTTCCAATTATTAAATCATCATACCAACTATACAACTATTGTATTAAATCATGAAGTTTATATGCATTTTTGAAAAACATTTGCCATGGTATATAAATTAATTAAAATATTTGGAAAATACTTTTGCCATAATTTATCAGTATAAGGAAGTCTATTCGCCAATTAAATTAATTCGTTAGTTAAATGGTAACTGTCTTTCAAAATTTTCCAAATCTTTCATATTTAATGCAAGGTAATTTGAAGATGGACTCAAGCAAAGTGGAGGCAATCTTGAAATGGCCTACACCTAAGTCAGCTACTGAGGTTAGAAGCTTTCATGGCCTAGCACAATTCTATAGAAAATTTATTAGACACTTTAGTGAAATATGTGCACCAGTTTTGGACACCATTAAGGGTGGTATGAAGACTAAATTTTAGTAGAGTGAACGGGCCAACAAGGGGTTTGAGACCTTAAAATAGAGGATAGTCACTCAGCCAATATTGGTATTGCCTAGCTTTGACAAATTGTTCACAATAGAATGTGATGCCAGTCATACTACCATTGGAGCGGTCCTCAGTCAGGAAGGAAGACTAGTGGCCTTTCATAGTGAAAAACTCAGTGATGCAAAAAGAAGATATTCTTCTTATGACCTAGAATTATATGCATTGGTACAAGCACTAAGGAAATAGAGACACTATTTCCTCTTTAAAGAGTTTGTGGTCTATACAGATAACCAAGCTTTGGGCTTCCTTAACTCACAAGACAAGCTAAGTCACAAACATATGAAATGGGTGAAATACATCCAAGCCTACACTTTTACCATCAAACACAAGAAGGGACTCTAGAACAAGGTGGAAAATGCATTGAGTAGGAGGTTGCTCATAGTCCAAGAAATTTAGTTGAAAAGCATTGGCATAGAGAGCTTCAAAGAGTTGTACCCAGAGGATAAGTACATTTCAGCAGCTTACAAGGTGTGTAAGGACTTCCAAAATCATTTCTATGGTGAGTATTCTAACTATACTATTCAAGATGGTCTTTTGTTTAGAGGTGGACAACTCTGTGTGCCTAGGGGTTCAATGAGAGAGAACCTAGTGCAAGAGAAACATAATGGTGCATTAAGTGGTCATTTTGGCCTACACAAGACCTTAGAACTTGTTAAAAGATACTACTATTGGCCTAAGATGAATAGAGATATTTAAAAGTATGTAGAAACTTGTATTATCTGTCAAAAGGCTAAGGGAACTTCATCTAATGTAGGGTTGTATCAACCCCTCCTAATTCCAAATAGGCCTTGGGAATGCCTTAGCATGGATTTTGTAGTTGGGCTCCCCAAGACAAAGCAAGGGCTAGATAGTATCTTTGTGATAGTGGATAGGTTTAGTAAGATGGCCTACTTTGTGCCATGCAAAACTACCCATGATGCATCCTACATAGAAAATCTCCTCTTTAGAGAAGTAGTAAGAATACATGGTTTACCGCTCATTATTGTATCAGACATGGACTCTAAGTTTATGAGTCATTTTTGGAAGACCCTATGGCATAAGCTTGGCATCAATCTTTGTTTCAACTCTTCTTATCATCCCCAAATAGATGGGTAGATTGAGGTAGTCAATAGGAGCTTGCGGAACCTTTTAAGGTGTCTCATAGAGGAGATGGCCATGCATGGGATCAGCTAATTGCCCAAGCATAGTTTGCTTACAATGACACAATCAATAGGTCCACAGGGAAGAGCCCCTTTGATATAGTTTATGGAATACATCCCAGGAGTATTTGTGAGCTTAGAGACCTTAGGAATAATGTAGAGAAGAGTGGATATGCAGAGGATTTCTCCCATTCAATGAAGGAGGTTCATGATATAGTAAAGAAGGCCCTCGTGGAAAGTATAACTCATACCAAACAAAAGATAGATGCTAGCAAAAGGGAAGTTCATTTCCATATTGGAGACCTAGTCATGGTACACTTGAACAAGTCAAGGTTGCAAAAAGGTGTTCCACACAAGTTGCAAATGATGAGAATAGGCCCGTGTGCCATTCTAGCTAAGTATGGGCCAAATGCTTACAAGGTTGAACTATCGATAGACATGGAACTTTCACCAATCTTTAATGTTGTAGACTTGGTGGCATGTAAGGGACCAGATCCTAGTGGAGATCACCACCAAATAGAGAAGGTAGAGGAGATCAAAGCACAGAAGTTGCCAACTGCACCAAAGCTCCAAGTAGAGAAGATACTGGACTCAAGGGTTGCCAAGAAGACTAGAACCAAGGTGTACATGGAGCATCTAGTTAAATGGAAAGGTAAGGAAGAATCTGAAGCAACTTGGGTTCTGGATACTAAATTCACCAAGTTAGGCATAGATCCTAACTTAATTCCTTCAACTAAAGCATGACTTCTTTTTGTTAGGGTAGAATGGTGCGGGAGCACTAAGGGTGGAAGCCCTTTTATTTGTTGTGTTTCTTTCCTAGTTAATTAGGTTGATTAGGAAAGAATAGGAAAGTTTTTGAAGTGTTTAGGTTTCCTAGGGTAAGATTTGTAGGCTTATTTGTCCATCCACTCATTGTAAAGTCCTAGAGGACACAAGAGTCAAATAGTGGAATGGACCCTCTAGATCTTTAGAAAGTTAATTTTGGTGTGTTTTGAGTCTTAAAAGTCTAGGTTACAAGGATACCTTTAAGAACCCCCCCCCCCTCCCGGATGTATAAAATTGTGGTGAATCACATATTTTTTGGAGGGAAAGTTTTTAATATTGATGGCGAATTATGTTTCAAAATATAAATATTTGGTGGCAAATTTTTTAATAACGTATACCATTTTTATAAAAATATGGCGACTACAATTTTTTAATAGGAAAATTATTAATTTAATTGGTGAAACAGACTTCCTTATACTGATAATTTATGGCAAAACTATTTTCCAAATATTTTAATTAATTTATTTGTCATGGCGAATATTTTTTAGAAATGCATATAAACTTGGCGATTTAATACAATAGTTGTATAGTTGGTATGGCAATTTAATAATCGGAAATAATTATTAAATTTAATATTTCAGGCAATTTAAGTTTTTAACTTAAAGGTAATAAGTTCAGTCTTGAGTTTTCATTCTCGAAGAATGACACGTGTGACGATTCAAGAGAGAGTTTTCAGTAAAGGAGTTATCCCACCACATTCCGTTTGATATGCACCTTCCACCGTTCATCTCTCTTAATCCAATAGTTCTGATTTGATGTTGAAGTTGTACTAGCAGGTGTAGCGGGTCCCATCACTATGATCCTCATCTAATAAGACCATGATCAATCATACCACGTGTCATGATTCCGCTGAGAGTTTGTCGTAAAGGTTATAAAGACCAACAATAGGCTTGAAATTCACCTCTGGTCGTTGATATGTTGTAATCCAACGGACGTGTGAGTCTGTGACCTTATTTTTTGACACCAAAAGAGTAGAATTATATTGGCAATCTTTGGTAATGTTAGATAAAATTATTAATTAATGGTGATGAGTAGATGACATCAATTAAAGTAATGTAACTATCAATTAATGGCTTCTTAGATGGTGTCTTTCAATTTTCAATGACAGATATGTGTCACATCATTAGATTCATTACCTCAATAGAATAATGCCTTAAGGCTTAATTGAAAACATCATTTCATCTAAGGACATTGTTTTCTGACCCTTCGATGATCTTACATCAATGGTAAAGCTTCATTTCCTGCCTCCATTTTATAGCTAACATACTTTGCTCATTATTTCAGTGGAGTGGGCACATGTTTCAAGTGTTTTTATATTAAAGAATTGTTATGTCCACCTGCGTCGTATGATCCTTTTGGCCTTTTTTATCCCAAGTTAGCAAATATCTTATCATAAGTCTTGTTTCTAATTTCACCCACTATTGCATTAAATATGAAAGATTTAGAAATTTTTGGAGGACATATATCATTTAAGTAATAAATTAATTAGATCTTTAGCGCATAGAAAGAATTTCAATCAGGGGCTAGGGATTGGGCCCCAAGGCTTATAAATAGATGATCTACGCTCGTTAATTTATGATTGTGAAAGCAGATTTTGTGAAAATAGTCCACGAGTGCTAGGTTCTCTTTAAGTTTTCTCAAAAATTAGAATACAAATATCAGTTTGTCAAATTTCAATGGACACTCCAATTCATTTAAGATGCATTGCCTTGGAGGATCAGAAGGCCTTTTTGGGCCCAGTCACAGACCCAATCCTAGCATTTGTTTCTACGAAATTGGGAGCCTTCACCAAGGAGGCTATAAGGATGGTGCTGGGATGTGAATTTTTGGAGAATAAAAGTAGGTGTAGAGTTAATACCGATATTTCGTATCAGTTTTTAGCATCTCTATTAGACCTAGGGGGGAAAAGGTCGACATCCTCATGCTACTGAGGAAATTTTTCAAAGAACAGTACCTCAGTGACGATGTGAATGATTTCATACTTGCAGAAATTGGGTTTGGAATTCATTGGGCAAATGATTTGCCTAGGCTTCTACAACCAAGGGAGCGGGTAAATGTGCCCAAGCAACCATTTCTACTCAACCTTGATGTTGAGAAGCTCATGCATCATCAGAAGTGGGCACAGATTAGGAGGGAATTCCTCCCAAAGTGGCACCTACTGGAGGAAACTGAGGACTATCGATGGCTAGAAGATTTCTCTGAGATTATCCTCTCTTCAAAGTTCCACACAGAAGGAAGGGAGCCGAATAGTCCCTGAGTCTACCTAGACTCTAGTGTTCCTCCCTCTGGTGCTAGTAGCTTACCAAGGTTTTTGCAATAATGTACATTGTAATCATGTATGTTTAAAAAAAATAAAAAATATTTTAAGAAATTCCAAGTGCTTTTCTTTTTTCTTATGATTATAAGAATCGTTAATAGATATGTGCATCATTGAATTGTAATAAAATTTTGCCCAATATAATATAAAAAATTTGCGTTGCACTTTTGTTTCATGTAATAATTAAATGTTTCCAAACTTTATCATGTAATGGTGACTGGGTCAAACTTCATGGATAAGGTATTCTCGAATGCATGAATTCTAAGTGAAAATAGTTAATGATTATATTTATTAGTGTGTATTAATATTTTAAAATTGTGACAACCGTTGGATTACAAGAGATGAACGGTTGAAGTTGTATTTTGGAAGTACTGTGGGTTTCAAAAACCTTTTCTGCAAACTCGTTCTAGAAATGTGACACGTATAATTTGTCGAAAAGATTATAGGTATCATGTAAAGATAAAATATAAATAGATTCTAGAATTTTGGTTTAAATGATACATTTAAGGAAAGGTTTTTAACATTTCTTTTTAAAAAACTTATCGACTCTTAGCAACAGAAAGCTAAAAATAATTGTTGAACCATCACCGAAGATTTTGAGACTGTAACTTGTGAGAGCCTCAACCGTTCTAACTTCTATCTATCCAGATTTTAAAATTTAATTTTGGGTAAGATATCTAGCCTAATGCATCCCAATTTTGTAATGTCAAAAATTTAGTTTAACTTGATTTTGAAATTTTAATTCTTGCAAGTACAAAGCTAGTCTCCAATTGGGGTTTTCTTAAATTAGTTAGTTATTATCTATGATTTTGTTAGTAAATATATGTGATTATGTGATTTTGCATTCTTCCGAACAATAATGGGGAAAGCTAAAACTCAAGGTGAAGGGCAAGCAGATGGGAAAACTTTAATAGACTTGAGAAAACTAGTAGAAATCCTTAGTTTCACTGATGAGTATCATGATATTTATGATCCTACTATCCACAGTGAAAGGAGAGTTATAGCAATTAAACATACATTGTGCAACAAGCAACTGGGCCAAAGAGGTTTGAATTTATAAAATTTAATCCAGCAATAGGTGCAAAAATGAATAAAGTTGCATCATGGGATGTTGGTTTGGGTGACATGTTATTATGCAAAGTTTTCCCTTACCCAGAAATTGTCTTGATTTATGCAAAAAATTATGATAAAGAAAGAAAAGCAATTATGAATAAAAATAATCAAGAAGAAATTTTATCGATAACCTAGGAAAAATTTCTCATTTTTCTAGACCTAAGGTTTGACCGACAAAATCGTAATGTCCATATTGACCTGGGATTGCTGGCAGAGCAATATGAGGCAGTCGCGCCAAACATAAAAGATTGATTTATAAAGGGTCTAATAGTTATAGAGGCAAAGGCTTTATTGGGCGAGAACCATTACCCTCCTTATGATTTTAACATTTTTGTGCCATGGCTTCCAGGATACTATATCCTCACTAGCATTTTGTTTGGGACTGGAAAACAATAGGAAAGTGGAAGCCAACATTCTTCAATTGATTTGTGATATCCATTGTGTCATTGAACTAGTAAGATTAAATTTTGTTGGGCACGTGGTTCAATCGATGCAAGAACAATTAGCATTTATTAAAAGAGGCAATTCTAAGACATTTAGGTTCATAACCTACTTGTGCTATCTTCTGCTAGCAAAGCATGTTGCAATATTAATGAGCAACGTCAACAAGCTTAAAATTCAGAAGGGGATAGGTACTCCAATATATAACTGGACACCTTAGATAAGGATGTATGATAATAGAAGGAATTACAGTAATTTTGTAGACTTATTTTTGGCACCATTGTACAAAAAAATAACAAGCACTCCAATGCTCAGATTGTCTACTTCATGTAGCGATTGCATCCAACTTGGAAGCACAATTCAATTGGCTGATTGGTACTTAATGGAAGAATACATTGTGCTAAGGTTTTAAGGATCAGAACTACAACCCCAAAAACTTCCAATGCATGTGACAAAGAGGGTGTTTGCAGTAGAATATGTACTACAACTAGAGAGCACAGAAACACTCTTCTCTGGCCAGTCAAAGAAGAGCATATTCCCCTCCTTACCTTTCTCAATTGGAGGGTTAACATTTGAGAGAAAGGCATTCAAAGTGCCAAATTTTTTTTAAAGAAATTTTTCAATTTGATTTAGAGTGGTATATAAATATGCATATTAATATATATAATATTAATGATGTTATTATTATATATATTAATATACATACATATATATAAATGTATATTATATTTGATCAAATTATATTTCATGTAGTGATCAATATAAATATCAAATTATATTGATACCAATTTACATTGGTAAATAATTATATTGAACACCGATTAAATGATGAGGGAGCAAGGTGAAGTTTTCTATTGTTATCAACCTCCATTACTGTTGGGTGATTATCACTGAGAAGTATTGGTTACATTAAACCATAAGTATAAATAAGAGTCATGTAAATGTTAAGACGTGACTCATCGATGAGTCATGTCTTACCATTTATGTGACTCCTCCATTTGCCAATATAAATGATCATTTAATATGATACTTTGAAATATATAGAAAACACTGTAATTAATAAGTGTATGTGCAGTATTAAGTATGAAGCATATTCAAGGCTCACATCTCCAATTTGCAGAATATATATATATTCTACAAATTATATATTAATTAAAAGAAAAATTAAAATCCATACATTCTTGATCTTAATTTAACATGGTATCAGAGCAAGGTTCGTTCGTTGAAGCCTAACCGCTTAAAGGCAGATCCGATTAGATTGAAGGAAGATCAAGATCAAATTTTTGAAAATCTCAGAATGACAAATGGAATGAGACTAGAAGACATACTTGAAGGTGCCTCCAATTTTGAATCATGGAAACTTTGAATGATGTTGGTATTAAGGAAGAATGAGCTAAAGACAATAATAGAAAATCCTCTTAAACCTAATGAAAATGATGAGGAGAATAAATGGGAAAAAGATAATCACTAGAGCAATGGAATTATTAGTGGATGGAGTGAAAAATCATTTACTACCTATCATCACAAAGTTAGACTCTTCTTATGACATGTTCAAAGCCCTGGAAAACATGTTTGAGATCAACAACACCAGCAAAATTCTTACTCTTAAAAATCAACTCTCTAATATTAAAATGAGTAAAGGAGAGACTATCACCTCATATTTTATGAGGATAATAGAATTAAGAAATCAACTCTCTTCTATTGGTCATATTTATGATAATAAGGAGTTATCTATGATAACTCTAAATGGGCTCCCTATCTCATGGGAAAAATTTAGACAAGGAGTAAGTGCTCGCACCAAACTCCCCAAATTTGATCGACTAAAAGCTGACTGCATTCAAGAAGAGTATAACCTGAAATCCAGAGGAATCATGGAATCCACAAAAGATGTTCAGGTTCTTGTCTCTAGTTCAAAGAGGAAAAAGGGCAAGAATTCATATCATCAACAACCATTCAAGAAACTAAGAGACCTCTCTTCAATGCAATGTTTTAGATGTGAAAAATATGGTAACACTGCAAGAAAGTGTCCTGACAGACTTAGAATGCAAGCTTCCCTTGCTGAAGTAAATAATTCAAATGTACATTCAGAGAAATATGTATTCTAAAAGAAATTCAAGATACCTTATGATTGAGAGGGAGTTCACTGATAAAGATAAGAACACTTCTAAGGTAAACTTGAAATGATTATTGTTTAATTATATTAATGTTATTTTATAATCATATAGGCCCTGTGTAAATCATAAGGAAGTGATGACTTCCAAATGATTATCGCTTGTATTTGTTAAAGTTATTGGAAGGTGATGATCTTGCAATAACTTTCTATTGTGATAGATAATTGTGTGTTGATCTAAACATATCTTAATTGTGGATAGAATCACTGATGGAGGCAATCCACATTGAAGCTCGTGAGTTTGTGAATAGAATCGCTGATGGAGGCAATTCACATGAGAGCTTGTGGATAGAATCACTCATGGAGGCAATCCACATTGAAGCTCGTGAGTTTGTGAATAGACTCGCCAATGGAAGCAATTCACATGAGAGCTTGTGGATAGAATCATCGATGGAGGCAATCCACACCAAAGCTCGTGAGTTTGTAAATAGAATCGTCAATGGCGGCAATCCACACCGACACTCGTGAGCTTGTGGATAGAATTGCCGATGGGAGGCAATCCACACCGACATTCGTGAGTTTGTGGATCGAATCGCCGATGGAGGCAATCCACCTAGGAACAAACTTTCACAATTTATGAACTTATTGTGATGTACATTTTATCTTCCCTAGCTAAGAGGGAGTGTTGATGTTTA
>BSBK01013974.1:0-31088 GCA_027943335.1 Chamaecyparis obtusa | reverse complement strand
AAGACTTGTGCAATAAAGAGAGTAACAATTATAATTCTTCAAATATCACATCCACATATCTTTTATACAAAAAAATTGTACAGAGACTAGATGATCAATTGCAAATGTATCAGAGCAAGACACAATTATAACATGGCATATGAAGACACATGACACAAGAAATTTTCTGAGTGGAAAAACCCTCTTGGAGTAGAAAAAACCACTCCAAACCTATAATTATATTATAGATCAAAGAGTACCAACTCATTACATCCAATTTAGCAGCCCTAACTGCAAGTAGCACCAACCCCTAGTGAAGCATCAACTTCATACTCCAATAATGTAATATAAATCTAAGACAAACTTAGGACCACACATTGTTATGTAGTTATAAGCCTCTCAAAGATCAATATGATCTGAAACAATATACAATAATGCCCTTATTATTATGGGATACCTCTTCCTTTCACATTGATATTTGATCTCTATAAGATACATTGGAATCTTGTCTTTCCACACATGTTAAATTGCTTCTATCAAAGACCAAAATTAAAGTATTACATTCTTGTTAGGAATGTGTTTAAATGCTTTTAGAAAATAAAAGACCAAAGATCAGAATTGAAGTATTACATTCTTGCTAGGAATATGTTAAATACTTTTAGAAAATAAAAGACCAAAGATCATAATTGAAGTATTACATTCTTGCTAGGAATGTGTTAAATGCTCTTTAAAAAATAAAAGGAAATTTATCTGGGTGGTATTTGTTAGCATCTATGCAACCCAAAGTAGAAATGGCTTTTCTTGTAGTTGAAAACGCTCAAAAAAATAATGAAAGAAAAGTGAAACCTTCGTTGGATAAGGAGGAGATTTTCAATCCCTTCACCCAAATATTTTGAACTTAAGGAGAGCTTAATGCCCCTGAAAGGTGGAGAAATAACATCGGGTATGATAAATTATTTTGCTTTTACAGTATGAATTAAATTAACATATTGAGAAGAAAATCACCAATTTCGTTTATCTTTCCATGGACATTGGGTCCTATAAAAATCATTGCTACATACATCCACTTTGAAAATATATGACGTTTCATACATGTTAGATATCTTGTTAATTTGGGTGTATATTTAGGCAAGGCTAGTTTCCTCTTCATTGATCATGGCTATGGAAGGCTCTATTTTCTAGCTCAGTTGGGTACTGCTCCAGCAATGGTAATGGAAGATGTAGCTCAAGGGATATATTTAACCAACAATCTAATTTTGTCTCTTTCATGGATTTGGGTCTTTCAGATTTCAATATAGAGAGGTACACCTAAGGGAGTGTACCTAGCATCAAAGTAAGTGTAGAGTTAGTGGGTAGATGTATATAGTTGTGTCAAACTTTTGACAAGACAAAAAATAACTTAGGACTATTGTACTAGATAATGACAAGAGAAAAGTAGTCCTTGGGGTCACGTAGAGCCATGGGTGAGAAGTTGTGAGGTGAAGTTAAAGCTCATTTGAGATTTTCCTCTTCCTATACCATGGTTTTTAACTTGTTATTAGAGTTTTTCTATGGGCTTAAGGATAAGATTGGGAGATTTATAAATGTTGGGCTTGTAGATATAACTAAAGGGGGGTAGAGTTTATTCAACCATAAAAGAGATACAAAACAAATAGAGTTCCTAGAAAAGCTAGCACTATAGAACCTTGTCACTATTCACTAACAGATATAACAATATGAGACATATCAAGAGGAAGTTTCCCCCTATCCACTATATTCCAATCTTGTATTTGATCCGAAGCCTTTTTGGCCAAATAATTTGCAACACATTTCCACTCCCCAAGGATTGTGTATAAAAGTAATAGAGTGCAAGGAGTTGGACAACTTGATAATTTGTATGATAACCAAAGCTAAATATCAACTAACATCCCCAAGCTCTATCCTAGTTAACAAAGTCACTACCACCTTAATATTAGACTAACAAAATAATCTTGCACCATGCAAGAGCACAACAATGCTCTTGATAGCATGCAAAAATGGAAAGAGCCTCTAGGTAAGTGCACCAAGATGGTGTGCAAAAAAGTGGCCACCTCCTAAAAAAAAACCAAAAAAAAATCATAACATGGACCGGGTTATTAAAATTTTGAAAAAAACTAGGCTTGGCAAAGTTGAGCCTTTGCGAAGCCATAAAAAAGCTTAAGTTTTTTCAAAACATGATCACATTTTGTAAAGCAAAATTTTCTTTACAAAACATGATCGTGTTTTGACTATCATAATTTTTTTTAAAACTCGCATCTGACTATTATTTTTTCTCACCAAAACTGAGTTTGAAGGAGAGAGGAGGAATGGGAAACTCCTAAACCCAAGCCGTTCTTTTGTTATTGAATTTTGTTTCCATATTGATCATTTTGCAATCATGACATGTTGTCGAATAGGTAAGAATTTATTTTTTTATTATTTTTGTTTTGATTTCGATTGAGTAGGGTTTGTTGAAGTGATTTAAGTTTTTTTTTTAATTTTATGTTATATTTTAGAAAATAATCCCTAACCACAAAAAAGACAACAAAGACCTCTTAGAACGTAGGAAAATCTTGATAATTTTGGAAATGAGCAACAAGATAACCCTCAACAAAACCCAAACCCAAATCCAAACCCTCCGCGTCCTCCTATAGGTCACATTGATGTCACACAAGAGGACCTTATCAATTGCCTTCAAGAAAAGATACCCAAATATCCATATTGGTTAATAGGTTGAGGTCCTCTAGTCTTGTGCACCACTCATTCCCTTTCCACTACCTTAGAAAGAATGGCCAATAGTGTGAATGAGGTGTCCAAGGAGATTACAACATGGGGTTCATGGAGGGATAGATGTTGTGCATTTTATGTTGATGGGTTGTCGTATGATCAAATGGAAAAAAAAAAGGATGCTTAAAGATGTCATGTGTTTCTTTTCATTGATCCTATAAGTAGTAACTCCCCTAGAAGTAACTATGAATCAGTTTTCCCATACATTGTTGTGTTCATAATAGGATGAGAACTACATTTTGGGATAGGTGGTATATGGTCTTTCACCAACCACCATGTAATAATTTGAAAGTGCCTTTATATTTCTAAGAAAAGCTATATTGTGAGTTTATTTCAGCGAGAAGCTAAAATTACTTTGGCATCTGACAGTTCCAAGGTCGAGGGAGAGGCTCTGTGCACGATAGAGTTGGGGCCCATTAGGTGGTAGAGCTACAACATAGGAGGTGTCTAGCTAAAAAAACCATAGTTTATGTTGCGGTCACGATAGTAGTGAAGGAGTCGATGTATTTATAGACCCTCAGGTAACTACATCATTAACTAATGTCATATTGAGCGTGGCACACAGTTAGTCAAGGAAGAAGGTGGATAAACACCTCCACTACCTATATCATCATTAGATGCTCCATTTGGCTCAGCCCAAACCCATTGAGCATAGGTGCCCCAACTGTCAAGTGATTCGAGGAATAAAAATTAACAAAATTAAAGTGTCCCCAATGATCCAAGACTCAAAACCATTACAAAGTGCTCAAAATCCTAATTCCAATGCAACTAGAATGGGATAAAAAAAGTCTATACACAAAAGTTATGGCTATGTCAAACTTCAATAAAAATAGGTACAAAGGCCATAAAAAAGGGACAAATTTGGACCTTTTCAAAATTGGTCAAATTTGGTGTTATCATGAAGATCTCCTCACCACAATTCCAATGATGTTTGTTTCATCTAAAATAGAACTCGTACGCAAAAGATAATTACTGGTCAAAGGTCAAATTAAACTAGGTTGACTGATGATGTCATCATGCTTATGTGGCATAGAAAATCATGTGGCATCTTCAACAAAATAGTGTTTGACACATCGCAAGTGTACTGGTCATTTTTGTCCAATCAACAATGGACATATGGTATTTAAATGAGAAAATAAGAGAGTGCCACGCATCACCCCTAGGTGGTGCCACATGACACCTCAGAATTAGAATAGTTGAACTAATTTAACTAAATTTGGATGCTGAATTTAAACTCACAACCTCTCAATCCACAACCACTCGTCTTAACCGTTGGACCACACACAACATTTACTATATATGGGGGAAGATTTATATTTAATGTCTAAAAAAGATGCTAATGGGAGGCAAAGGAGATCAACGGGGGTTGAACCCCTAATCACCAGCCTCCCAACATATGGTGTGGCCATTGTGCTATTTATAGCATTTAAAATATGAATGACCTATGTTTTATTTAAGGTTTATCAAACCCGCCAACCTTATTAAATAAGGTTATATTGTTAAAACCACCCCTAATTGTAGAGTGAAACCATAACCAAAACATGGTTAAGGGATTATTATGAATATTAAATTAGTTGAAATGGATTATATTTTTAATTATTGGTTATAGCCCATTTTTGGCTAATTTCATAGATAAAAGAGGGGCATTAGGCCTTTGGTAATCATTCGGGTGATGAGAAGGAGATTATGATCTTGGAGACTTTGTGAGTTCTCGTACAACAAAGGGATGTCCATCTAATGTACTTGAGGGGAATGGCTTATAAACACATGTAATTGATTTCTTGGAGTTAATCGGATCATCCAACTTATTAGAGAGGGACCCGGAGACGTAGTCCACTCGAACAAACTTCGTTACCAAATGTGTGTTGTGGTCTATCTCGTTGTTGTCTTTCTTTAAGTTCATTACCTTTATATGCTTTATTCAATTAAGCACTTAATTTATGTTAATTAGCTAATTAATGTTTTGGATTAACTTATGTAATTACATTAAGCATTCCTCTGTAATTGTCCTAGATCCTAATTATATCAAGTTTGGTATCAAAGCTCTTGTGTGACTAGTATTGTAGATTTGAATGCTAACAAGATCCAGAATTCAGCGAGATAAAGGAAATCTTGAAGAATATAATCCTGAGATCGGGAAATGGAGAAATAACCCATTGCCATAGATGGAAGAAAAAGGTGGTGGACAAAGTTCCAAAGATAAGAGTATTCAGAAGACTCTTCTGAATTTGGAAACCATTGTAGAAGTTTTAGTATAGGAGAGAGAAGAAAGGATGGGAAGACGTGCAACTCGTGAGGATAAAGGAAAAATATCATGAGGTGAACATGAGCCTCCAAATTTTTTTCCAAATTCATCTTCTCCATCTTCTACTTCTTCTACTCATTATGAGTCTTCTAATCCTTTTAAGGGTGGACATAAGCCTTGAATTAAATTGGATGTAAAATTTTATTTACCAAAGTATTGTGGGGAACTAAATGTTGAAAAATTAGATGACTAGATTCAACAAGTTGAAGTCTATAACAAAGTCCAAAATCTCTCAAATGATGTTGATAGGATCCAATTAGCTACTCTTTGGTTGGGAGGTACAATTCTCACTTGGTGTGAGAGTAGGAATCGGGCTGAAACTTCACAACATGGTAGAGTCAATTTAACTTCATCAAAATTTATTAATGCTCTTAAGAAGTGATTCTATCCCCTAGTCCATATACAAGATTTAATGATGAACTAGAAAAATTTTAGGCAAGGGAAAGGTCAGTTTGTCAGAGAGTAAACCCATGAATTTAGGAAAAAGGCTATTGTATTAAACATTCCATTGTACACCAAGGATACTTTTCTCAAGTACATAGGTGGTCTTCACTCTTACCTAAGGCATTCTATTTTAGTTTTGAATCCTTGTAACTTGGATGAAGTATGTGTATAGGAAACACACTTAGAGTCAAGGGGTAAGGGTATTTTTATTGATAAGTTTTATAGGAAGCCATCTAAGTCTAAGGAAAAATCCAAAGGAAAATAGAAGGGGAAAAATACAAGTACATTAGAGAAAGAGGGTAAAACCCACATGCTCACATTGAAAGAATGAGGGGCATGATGATTCCAGGTGTTGGAAGCTGCACCCTGAAAAGAGGCCAATAGTGAATTGTGTTTCTACAAAGATTCTACCGAGTTAATCAGAGAAAATTTATTAAGGTATTTGGGATCAGGGATTACTGATTCACCCTCCCCCCCCCCCTCCCCCTCTCTATAATCTAAAAATTGGTATCAAAGCTAAGTACTCTGAAGAGATAAGTTTAAAAGACTTGAGTAAAAGATTTGAAGATGTATAGGAGAGAAGTACCTAAGTTGAACAAGGAAAGTTTCTCTACATGGAAAAAAAGAATGAGATTGTATCTATCTGGAATTGGAGATTATGAACTCAATCTAATTGATAATGACTACACTCCACCACCTAGTGGACCTTTGACAATTGATCAAATGAGAGAAAATAAGGAACACAACTTAGTTATGATAGATATTTCTTCTTCCCTCTCTGATGTTGAATTCAATGATATTAAGGATTATGTTAATTCAAAAGAGATGTAGGATAGGAATACACTTATCTATGGAGGAGATTAGCATGTAAAAAAAACTAAAGTTGACAGTCTAAGAGGAAATTATGATGAAATGAGGATGAAAGATGAAGAGAACATCACACAATATAGCAGAAGAATCAAGGAAGTCATTAGTTGAACCATCAGAGGTGTTGGTGGATCACTGATTGAAGAAGTGGTAAGTAAAATCTTGAGAACCCTTTCTTCTAAGTATGCTATTAGAGTATCTGCAGTTCAGGAATTGAGATCTATACCAAACAATGCCGTTACTCTTGAAGCCCTAATCGGTAAGTTGATTGCATTTGAGCTTAGAAATTATGATAATAGTCTACCAAGCATTAAAACTACCTTCAAGTCATCTATAAGCATTGGACCATCAAGAAGAGAAAGATAAAATCACATTAATTCTTATGGAAATCAATATGATAGTATCCTCGTCGAAGATAAATAAAAAGAGGAATTGGAAGCACTGTTAGCTAATCGACTGCCTAGAGGCAAATTAAAGTACAAAGGCAAGTTACCATTGAAATGTTTTGAAATTGTAACAAGATTGGACATATTGCATCTAGATGTCCTGAAAATGATAGAAATGATAAGAATGAAAAAAGAGACAACCGACACCGAAGATTCAGATATTTTAAGGACAAAGGTAAGAAGTCTTGCTACCTAGCCGAGGAAGGTGTAACTGAAGATGAATCTGTTGATACCAAGGAAGGATACGAAGTTGTCTATGTTGTTGTAAAGGAAGAATCAGATGAGGAAAAGTATGAAGATGAAAAAACACTTGTTTCTCATGTAAGTAAATTAGACCCTTGGATTATTGATAATGGTTGTTCACATCATATGACCGGTGACATTCATAAGTTTGAGAACCTAGAAGAATATCATGGAAGATTTTTCAGCTTTAGAAATGATGCTCCATGTCTTGTGAAAGGTAAAGGATCTATTATGTTGAATGAGAAGATTAAATGTAATGATGCATATTGGGTTAGAGGTCTGAACTACAATTTATTGAGTGTTGCATAAATGAACAATACTGGCCACCAACTAGAATTTCAGAATAGAAAAGTTAAGATCTATGGTGCTAATGGATATCTAATTGGAAATGGTGGACAATCAAGAGGTAATTTATTTTATCTTGATACCGATGCAAAGAGTTGTTTGTTTGTTAAAATTGATTATGTATCGTTATGGCATAAGAGACCGTGTCATGTGAATTTTGATAACTTGATCAAAGTAAGTAAGAAGAGTAGAAGTCAGAGAACTATCGAGATTAAGAAAAAATGATAAAGCTATGTGTAAGGAATTTCAAATTAGTAACATGAATAAGTCTAGTTTTTCAAGCAAATCTTACTCTACAAATGGTATTTTGGAATTGATTCACACTAACCTTTTTGGTCTTATGAAAGTTCAAAGCTATTATGGAGATCAATACTTTATTTTGTTTGTTGATGATTATTTAAGAATGATGTATGTTATGTTTCTAAAATAAAAATCTGATGCATTTCAAATGTTTAAGTGGTATAAGGCAAGAGTTGAGAAGGAAACTGGTAAATAACTAAAGTGTTTGAGATCTGATAGAGGATGTGAATTTATCTCTGATGAATTTATTGTCTTCTATAATGAGAATGGAATTAAAAGACAAGTATCTGTACCAAGGACTCCACAATAAAATGTGATAGCTAAGAGAAGGAATAGATCTATTGTTGAATGTGCTAGAACTTTGTTGATTGATAAAAAAGTTGCACAAACATTCTGGAGAGAAGCTATAAATATTATAGTTTACACTCTCAACCAAATATAGTTGAAGAAAAAAAAGAATGAAGAGGATAACAAAAAGGAACTTGAGTATTACAAAAGATTTGTTTATGTACAAGATGGTAATTCAGTTGACACAAATGAACAACAACAACAAGAAACTGATGAATAAGATGAGCCTCCATCGAGAGATGAAAACAATGATGAACAATCTGTCAAACCTGTATTAGAAAAATATGTGAGATGAAACCACTCACCAAGTAGAATTATTGGAGACAAGAATGTAGGAGTCATGTCAAGAAGTAATTTGAAAGATAACACATGTTTGATTTTTGAATTTGAGCCAAGACTAGTGAAGGGTGTACTAGAAAATAAAGATTGGATGAATACTATAAAAGAGGAAATTGATCAAATTGAAAAGAATAACACTTGGTCACTGGTACTAAGACCTAAGGACAAGAATGTGATTGGAAAAAAATAGATTTCCAAGAATAAACTCAATGAGAAAGGAGATGTGATTAGAAACAAAACAAGATTAGTCTGCAAAGGGTATGTATATGAAGAAGGTATTGATTATGGTGAGACTTTTGCCCCTATTTCTAGATTAGAAGGTGTAAGGATATTACTTGCATATGCTACTTACAAAGGATTAAAAGTTTATCAAATGGATGTTAAATCTTCATTTTTTAATATAGTTCTTGAAGAAGAAGTCTACATTGAACAACCTAATAGATTTGTTGACAAAAATAATAAGAATATGGTCTGCAAACTCCATAAAGCTTTATATGGATTGAAGCACCTACACCCCGAGCATGGTATGAAAGACTGCACTCTTACTTAAAGTTAAGATTGGATTTGAAAGGACTAGTGATAACAATAATTTATACATGAAATTTCAGATAAGTCTGATGAAATTTTGATTGCTGAGATATTTGTTGATGACATTATATTTTGTGGTAATGAGATAATGTCTAAGTCATTTTCTGAGGAAATGAGAAAGGAATTTGAGATGTCTATGATAGGAGAGATTAAATTCTTTATTGAACTTAAAATTCAACAAGTAAAGGATGAGATCTACATAACTCAATCAAAGCATATCAAGGAGATCCTAAAAAAAATCAATATGGTAGACTTAAAACTGGTTGGAACACTGATGGCTACCAGTTGCAAACTATCTAAGGAAGATGACACTATGGAAGTGAATGAGACGCTTTACCGATCCATGATTGGTAAAGTACAATATATTGTACATAGTAGACCTGATATAGCATATTCAGTTGGTATTGTTGCAAGGTTTTCTGCAAATCCAAAGGAGACACATTTGCCTACATTGAAAAGGATATTTAGATAGCTAAAAGGGACTGAAGATTTCAATCTGTTATACACAAGAGGAGGAGATTTTGATCTCAAGGTATATACTGATGTTGACTAGGCTAGAAATATTGATGACAAAAAAAACACTAGTGGCAAACCTTTCTTTTTAGGAGAAAGGCTAGTGACATGGTTAAGCAAGAACTGAAGATGTATTTCACAATCTACTGCCAAAGCTAAATATATGGCAACATCTATGAATTGTTCAAATATTGTATGGATCAAACAACTACTAGAAGGTATGCATGAAGATATTATTGATCCTATTAAAATTTATTGTGATAATACCAGTGCTATTAATATATCAAAGAGCCCTATGATGCATTCAAAGACAACATATATCTATCAAGTATCACTACTTGAGAGAGAAAGTACAATATAACCATGTGACATTGGATTATATAAATTCTAAAGAACAGATAGTTGATATATTTACAAAACCATTACTGAAGGATACTTTTGAGTATCCTTGAGGTAAGTTAGGGGTTCTTCCCCTATCCAATGTTCATTAAGGAAAGATGTATGCTACATAAATTCAAGGAATCAATAGAATATCTATCTTGTGAGTTGATGCTAAGTGTTCACTCCTTAGGTAAAGCCTAAAGTTGTGAAAAAGGAAGTTTAAGACTGCAATAGAAAATCTATACACTTGAGGTATAATATGAGATGTTTATGTTTCTTTGGCATTGTTGTCAAAGAGGGAGATGAATACAGTAAGGGTGATGAAAAAATATACATCATAGAGGGAGAAGATTAGAGGAGATAAGAAAGAGATGAATAAGTCAATTGATGTAAGAAGGAGATATTTACTGAAAGAGGGAGAAGAGTAATTGATGACAGATTATCATGAGGGAGATGAATAAGAGAATGTTGTTGATGAAATCAGAATGGAAAGTGTTACTAATAGAAAGAGAAAGACTACAGATGAAAGATCAAGAAAGGAGAAGTTACTACTCAGAGGGAGTACAGAATATGAATAATACTAAAGAATACCATCATCAATTGAACACTGAATTTGTTAGTGTTTCCATCAATGCCAAAGAGGGAGATTGTTACTATAATTGATAGTAATATTGAAGATTGATTATCTGATGGAGCTAATGATGAAGACCGACCAAGATCAGAAGAATACATGATAATAGAAAGGTTAGATCAGTTATTGTCTTGTCCTTGATGTCAAGCAATTGATTTCTGGTTTATATTATGTTGTCATATCATTCAGTAATGATATAAGATGAATGAGTTAAGGAGAAGAAGAAATGAGAAGTTAAGAAGTTGAAGAACTTAATTGGACAACTGATATAGATTGGACAATGATTAGATTATGTTGATATAATTTTTTTCTACCTAACATATGATTATATTAAGTTAGTAAAGCATGGCGATGAAGATTTGATAATTCGGTAAGTGAAGTTGTTTTGGCTACCGAACAGATAAGTTACTCGGTAAGGTAAAGGTAAAAAGAAAGGTCAGTCGATAATGTAAAAGGAACTCAAGACACCGAGAAATGTAATTGAAATTATAATGAAGAACACCAAGTGAGGAACAATATTAAATAAGGATTGAATTGAGATTTAATGATTAGCTATGATGAGCTGGATGATCATGATGATGAGGAAATTTAGTTACAAGAGATCTACGGATAGGAAAATTCAAGGTGAAGATCTATGGCAAGATCTAAGTGGCAAAAAGTGATGTAACAAGTTTCTAGAAAATTTATTCCTAGGTGAAAAGAAAATGTGTTATCAAGATTCAATTTCAAGGTATAATGAATTGAACGGTCAAGATTGATTAAAGGAAAAT
This sequence comes from Chamaecyparis obtusa, assembly GCA_027943335.1. Classification (NCBI taxonomy): domain Eukaryota; kingdom Viridiplantae; phylum Streptophyta; class Pinopsida; order Cupressales; family Cupressaceae; genus Chamaecyparis; species Chamaecyparis obtusa. The sequence goes on along the minus strand of BSBK01013974.1, from coordinate 19,805 downwards.
GTAATAGATGAGATTAAGAGGCAAAAAGATGTTTATATAAAGGATGATCTTCTATGGACAAATTACTCAAAAATTGAATAGTTGAAAGGTTACCGACTATTGCAGAGAAGAAGGAACAGAGAGATTCTGAGTGGGAAAGGAAGGTTTTGATGAAGTGTTGATGCAAGTGGATAATGAAGAATTGAAGTGAAGATAGAAGAGTGCACAAGGATCTAATTGAGAAAAGATATTTGCAAATCTACAAGTCAATTTTATTACTGTTGCTTACTAGCATTTGTAACATAGTAGACTTAACAGTCTTATTGTAAAATCCTTGAAAAAGGTGACATTCTGAAGAGTGTTTAAAGCCCTCTAACAAGGCCACTCCTAACAGATCTAAGGTGAATCCCTTAACCGGGTCACACCTAATAATGTGTATTGTAATCTTTAACCAAATTGGCTCTTAACTAGGCATACTTCAGAAGATTATTTTCTTGGTGGGTGATAATTACCACAATGGTTTTTCCCAAAGCTGGGTTTCCATATTAAATATTGGTGTTACATGTTGTGAATGATTTATGTGAATGATCTATTGATTGTTATAGTTTATTTATTACTTTTGATAAATAGTGAATTGTGTTTCTACAAAGTTGCTACTTATTTAATAAAAGAAAAGTTATTAAGGTATTTGGGATCAAGGATTACTGATTCACCCCTCCCTCTCTATAATCCAACAAACCCTATTAAGGAAAAAAAACCTGGTGGGAATGGAACCCACAAGATAGTGCACTAATATAAAAATATCCCTTTTAGGAGACCTAGTCATGTTAGGAGCTAATGCAATACATCTAGTACAATATTTCCTAAACTAAAGGAAAGAACCCCTATTAAAAGGTCCTTCAACCATGTTAGAAGTTGATGAGAAAAAAAGGCACACTACCTAAGCACACTGCTCCAAGGAGAAGGTTAAACCCACGTTCAAGACTCACTATCCAAATACAATAAAGTGAGCTTACTATTCAAATGATTGAATTGACTAATAGCAACTTACTTTCCTTTACATCTGTAGAGGTCTGGAGGAAAATTTCACCAATGCAATCATTAATAGTAAGTAGAAATTCAAGGATAGCTTTTCAGATGATGATTTGAAAATTTGGAATTTTCCTACTCCCAAACTTCAGCCTAATCCTTCTAGAAATAACTCAGTGTGGATCGCACCTCCTAGTGGTTGGATTAAAGTGAATTTTGATGGTGCATCCAAAGGTAATCCAGGAGTCTCGGGGTGTGGTGGTATCATCAGAGATTGCAATGGGAATTATTTGGGAGAAATTTTTTCTCCTTTAGGCTTTCAGTCGAACCATAGAGCTGAGGCTATGGCAGCTCTCAATACTATAATGTTGGTGGAAGAATTAGGTCTCAAAAGTGTTTGGCTAGAAGGTGACTCTCTTAACATAGTCAATAATATTAAAGGAATTAACTCTCCCTCCTGGACTATAGAGAACATAATTGCCAAAATTATCAATATTGCCCAATCTTTTGATTCCTTCCATGTTTCTCATAGTTTCTGAGAAACAAATCAGGTTGCTGACGGTCTAGCTAATATTGGAGTCAAAAGTGATAGAACCCAAAAATGCTATGGCACAACTAAAATTAATGACGACATAAACTCGTGCATTAATTATGATAAGCTCAGACAAAAAGAAGGGGTCATATGCAGTATTAATAATGAGTATACATCATAATATAAACCAATCCATGATTAATATGGAGGTGATGTGGAAAATTGTAAAGTACACATCGACGATTCATAAATCTATTTCTATTATGCTAGCTCCAAAGTTGATGTGCCATGTCATAATTACTAGTTATGTATGCCAGATTTCTCACATGATCAGGGTTATGAATCAAATTCTTTGCATAAAAATTCCCAAGCATGATTACTACGACTGCAATTTCTTAACTTTGCATAGAAAGGTGAACCCGCATCCTGAGATCAAAGAGTTGGGTGATATTTCGGCCATGGGTGGAGAACTTAGAAGAAAAGAAATTGTTGTGTGCAAATGGAAGCACAATAAGGAGGTTTGCAATGTGCTGAAAAAAGGTCAAATTCACCAGTATCTCAAGAGACTTCATGGGTATGATAAAGATGTCTCCAAAGCCTTTGTTGAAGGATGGGATAAGGGCACAGTAGATTTGGCTGGAAAATTCTTCAGCCTTAGCTTGGAGCTCCTCGTTGAAATCATTAGGCTCCTCTTGGAGGGATTGCAGTACTCAAAGGAGATCAAAATAGGAAATAGAGAATATAAGGCGTTCCCTAAAATAGATGAAGAAAGAGCCCTTTTGGTAAAAGGTAAGAAGGACTATGTGGAAATCGATAATATTGATAACATTTGGAGTTTTTTTATCAGGGTTATCATGGAATACTTTATGCTTGAAGGCCGGTTTTCTAAGGTTTATAACTACCATTTTGTGTTAGTTAATCATTTTAGACATGAGAAAAGGGTCTCTTTCCTTTTCTTCCTTTTGAGTTCGCTCAACCAAAGTATTATAGAACATAGGGTGAAGAATTTTTTGATTCTTCACATCGAGCTTATCCTCCTCATTGTTGATTATGCTAGGGATCATATTTCTAATCCTATTCCCCCCCAGGTTAGCACTAAAAAGAGGAGGAATCTTGGCTCTTCCTCTAGGAAGAAAAATCCTTCTTGTAAAAAAGCCCTTTCTTCCATGACTACTGTGGTTTCTACTGGGCTGAAGGACGGTTCAAAGACTATGAAGGATTCCTTAGGAAAAACTTCTTCTGAGGTTAAAAATGATAATGTGGCCATTAATGAAGATTCTGGGTCGAAAGCTAGCCAGGAGAAGGTGGATGATGACATGACTAAGCCTGGGAATAAGGATACTAAGAAAAGGGTTTCTTCTAATAAAGAAACAAAGGTTGGTGATGGTTCTGGAAAGGGTCATTCAGAAGAGACCAATTCTTGTACTCATGTCTCAGAGGAGGAAGAAATGGTTAACCCAGAGGATGTTATTAAAAACATCATCGACACAGTGGAGGGATATTTTGGGACTGAGTAGGAGAACCTCAATAAGATTAATAAAGATACCAAAACCATTGATGAAATTGGGGAGAAGATCAATCCTGAGACCTCAACTACTAGTGATGGAAGTAATCATGAGGTTGATAGAATTGTTAACCAAGATCATGAGGCCGATCAAGAGGAGGCTAATAATACTATTAAGGAGGTTAATAATGAAGAGGTTAATATTGTTGATGACTCAAGCAAAGAAGGTCCCAGGGTTATGGACGAGGATAAGCTAGTTAATTCTGATTCCCCCAGTTCCAGAAAGGAGAAAGAGAACGAAGATTGTGAGACAAGTTCAGAAAGGCAAAGGTTCCACCCTTTAGAGGAAGATCTCAAAGAAAGGGATTCTCATGTGAAAATAACCATTGCAATGACTCCTCTTCAAATGGTCAAGAACAATTCCATCTATAGTTACAACCTGGATAAATGGGTGCAGAATGACCTCGTCGAATTGAAGAATAGGTGTATCAAGATGGAAACAAAGAATGCCATGTTGGAGAAAACTATTGACAACCTTAGGAAGAAGGTAGCTTCTATTAATGCTAAAGTTGATGTTTTTGATAATGATTCGGAATACTCCACCAAGTTGGAGGAAAAAATAAATAAACCTTTGGAGATAGCCATGGTTTCCATTAATGATAAGACCAACAAGAATGAAGCTATGTTAAAGAATCTGGTCGTTATGTCAAATACTGGTATGAAGTATACTTTGGAGAATCTGAAAACTTTGAGCAGTGTGTTGGAAGGAAACAAAGAAGGTTCTATGATTGAAAAAATTGATCTGACCATTTCCAGTCAACAAATGGGTTTGGGTACCAGAACAAGGTCGAACACAAAGAAGAAGGTCAAGGCTGAGGATCAGGATATTATGAATCTGAAAGACTGAATCAAGACCATGCAGAGTTAGCTGGAGGACTTAGAATGCTTCTTGAAGACTCTGACTCGATTTCGGTGTTGATGGACTTTTTGGACCTATTTTGTTGAAGGTTTTTTGTTACTTTGTCCAACATTTAGTGCTTTTTGTGTTTTTTGTGTATGATTTTCTTGAAATTTTGGGAAGTGTCCCTTTTGTAGACTATCCCTTTATGGGTTAGTTTGTTATCTTTTTGGTTTTTCATGCCTATCTCTCTAAATCTTTGTTAAAGGGTTTCGAGGCCCCTTCAAAATTTGTCTTTACTGTAATCAAAAACTTAATTTCCTTTAAAGTTCCATTAAAGTGCACAAGGAATGATCATATATTCCACTCATACCTCTTCTCTTCATCTCTTCCCTGATTACAATGCTCACATGCACAATCACACATACCTCCCATACACATTCCTTACATTACATTGGAGAAATTACTCTCCTTTATACAAGTTACAAATATCAATGATGGTCCTATGGATTGGAAAGTATCAATTGTGGATCTTGGCATGTAAATTAATATTTGTAATTGTTTTATATTTGTATTAGGTACTGTGTGTCCCTTAGCATTGAGTAATGTAATTGTTTTTGCATTGGGGAAGCCCTAAAAGGCTAACCTAATTGATATTTGTAACTTGTATAAAGGAGAGTAATTTCTCTAATGTAATGTAAGGAATGTGTATGGGAGGTATGTGTGATTTTGCATGTGAGCATTGTAATTAGGGAAGAGCTGAAGAGAAGAGGTATGAGTGGGATCTATGATCATTCCTTGTGCACTTCAATGGAACTGTAAAGGAAAGTAAGTTGCTATCAGGAAGTTCAGTCATTTGAATAGTAAGTTCACTTCATTGTATTTGGGCAGTGATTCATGAAGGTGGGTTTAACCTTCTCCTCGGAGCAATGTGCCTAGGAAATGTGCCTTTTTGTTCTCATCAACTTCTAATAGGGGTGAAGGACCTTTTAACATGGGTTATGTCCTTTAATAGGGACTGGTGTACTAGATGTATTGTATCATCTCCTAACAAGGCTAGGTCTCCTAATAGGGACATTTTTATACTAGTGTTCTATCTTGTGACTTCCATCCCTAACGCAAGAGTAGACGGGGAGAGGGGCCAAAGGAACACCCTAACCAGGTCCACCTCACAGAGATCACACATGGAAGAAACAACACACAAGTGATAGAGAGAATGCAGATATCTTTCATATATTAATTCCAATTGATTCATACATTCTGGGATGTAAGGCCTTCCCGGTTTAGGCCAAATATTACAATCAAGTACATTAGTCCTCCAACATGCAAGGATTTGCAATAATCTCTAATCTTCTAGCTTCTATCTCCTTACTAAACTGACCTCCCTTAACTACCAACAAAGATTACATTATATACAAGAGGCTACCGAACAAGTCAGCCTTCAAATCCACCATCAATAGAAGGAACAACCAGATCTATGTCCACATGCTTCCCAATGATAGATACCATCATTAAATCTATGACCATAATTAATGGAAAGAGTTGGTCTCAACAGGAAAATAAAATAAACAACTCAGTAAGCACAGATAACCGAGTGCCAGACAAGAATCACCGAGCACCAGGGAAATTCGTTGAGCACTAGAGAGATGACCAACCAACTCAGTCAACAAAGGACACCGAGCAACACCGAACCAACTCGGTCAAAGAAGGAACCGAGCAACACAGGAAAACACAAACATGTTTTTTGGTGACACAGGATTGCCAAGGACCCAAGATGCTCCTCCATCAGACACCTGGGGTTATTTGAAAATGATTCTCTGAATGATGAAATGGGTACAATCCGAGATACATCCAACTCAGATTATGAAATCCATGAACTATCTTCAATCAATCCATTGTTCCACTTTACTAGATATTCCATATATTGTTTCCCTCATGTACTTCTGCCAATTCTTTGCTCCAAAATCTAGTCAACTTCTTATGTCTATTTCTTAGGATAATCATTTGGTACTATCATTTCTTCATCTGACTAATGATACTCATAAAAATCAGCAATGTTGAAAATAGGTGATATATCCATATCATTAAGTAACTCAATCTCATAAGCATTACCATTGTCAAATCTCTTCAAAATCTTACAAGGTCCAAACTTCTTCATTTTCAGCTTCCCATATGTTCCAACAGGAAATCTGTCTTTCTTCAAATGAACCATCACTTCATTACCAACATCAAAAGTCTTATGTATTCTTGATCTAGCATCCCTGTCTTTGTATTTCTAACTAATTTTCTCCAACTTTTATTTCACATCTTCATGCAATGTCTTCATGTACTCAACAAACTTTACTTCTTCAGCACTTCTCTTTCTTTCATCAGCAATATCTCTTAAATTTGATATACCCCTCAGTTGTATGCCATTTACAATCTCAAAAAGTATTTTTCCAGTACTCCTATTCACTAAATTATTGTATGCAAACTCTGCTTGTGCCAACATAGAATCCCAATTACTCTGTGTGTCTCAAACTAAACATCTCAAAAGATTTCCCAAACTTCTATTCACAACTCTATCTATCCATTGGTCTGTGGGTGAAATGTAGAACTATATTTCAACTCAGTGCCAAAATTTCTCCAAAGGGTCTTCCAAAAGTATCCAACAAATTTATTGTCTCGGTTAGAGATAATACTCCTTGGTAATCCATGCAATCTGACAATTTCCTTAAAGAAAAGATCTGCTATATGTACTGCATCTGATGTCTTTCTACAAGGTATAAAATGTGCCTTTTTAGAAAACCTATCCACAACAACAAATATAAAATCATTACCTCTTACTATTTTCGGTAAGCCAAGAACAAAATCCATACTGATATAAATCCAAAGTTTTTGAGGAACAGAAATAAATGTATACAATCCCTGGTATTCTGACTTACTAATTTTGCAACTTGACAAATTCCACAACTTTTCACAAATTTCTGAACATCTTTATACAACTGTGGCCAAAAGTATTTCTCCTTAAAAAAATTCAATGTTTTATCAATACCAAAATGTCCAGCCAAACCACTACTATGTTTCTCTTTTATCAAATTAGTTCTCATTGGTCCTCTCGGTATACACAAGTGAATACCTTTAAACAACATACATTCTTGAATGAAATATTCTTCCCATTTGGTACTTGGTTGATCTTGAATAGGTTATCTGCACTTTCTCCACGGCTTAGAAAAATCAGGATCAAATTCATAAGAATCTCTCATGTCATCAAAGCCAAGAACTTCAATTTTCATCTCAGTCAACAAAGATATTCTTCTACTCAATGCATCAACAACTCAGTTAGTGACTCCACTCTTATGCTTTATCACAAATGTATAACTCTGCAAATACTCAACCCATTTCATGTCTCTGATTCAACTTATTCTGACTGCCCAAATACTGTAAAGCTTTATGATTGGTATACAACACAAATTCACTTGGTTTCAAATAATGTCTCCATTTCTTTAATTAGTGCTTGAACAATAGAATAGAACTCTTGATCATACACATAGTATTTCCTTTTTGCATCATTCAACTTTTCACTAAAGAAAGCAACAGGTTTACCTTCTTAACTCAACACAACTCCAATTGCACTTCCACTTGCATCACATTCCACTTGAAATACTTTATTGAAATTAGACAATGCCAAAATAGGTAATTCGGCAACCTTCTACTTTAGAGTCTCAACTTTTATTAGCTCCATGTGTCCACTTGAATTATCTTTTATCTCCTCTCATAGTCTCATTCATAACATTACAAATTGAACTGAAATTCCTAATGAACTTTTGGTAAAAACTTGCCAAACCATGAAATGATCTTACCTCACTAGCATTCTCAGGCGTAGGCCAATTCAAAATAGCTTCAAACTTTTCAGGATCCATCTTCAAACCATCAGTTGAAATCACAAATCTCAAATACACAATCTCCTCTTTCATGAACACTTTTTTAGATTTATCAACAACTTTTCTTCTTTCAACCTCTGCAATACTTGTTTAACATGCAAAAAATGTTCTTCTCTGGTCTTACTGAATATCAAAATATCATCAAGGTATACAATCATAAATTTACCCAAGAATTTCTTCAAAACTTCATTCATCAACCTCATAAAAGTACTCAGTGCATTAGTTAAACCAAAAGGCACAACCAACCACTCATACAAACATTCTTTTGTCTTAAAAGTAGTCTTCCACTCATCACCTTCTCTAATTCTAATATGATGATACCCACTTTTCAAATCAATTTTGGTAAAATACTTTGCTCCAGTCAAACTCTTTATTATGTCATCCATTCTCGGTATAGGAAACCTATATTTCATTGTTATCTTGTTAATTTCTTTGGAATCGGTACACATTCACCATTCTCCATTCTTCTTAGGTGCCAATACAACAGGTACTGCACAAGGACTCAAACTTTCTCTTATCAAACCTTTTTGCAACAATTCTTGAATTTGTTGGTTCAATTCCTGATTCTTGGTAGGTGTCAACCGATGTAGTGCCTTTTTCGGTAAACTACCTCTAGGGATTAGATCCATGAAATGATCAATGCTTCTCTTCGATGGCAAACCATTAGGTACATTATCAGAAATAATTTCATTGTACTCAGTGAGTAACTTATCAATCTCCTTAAGGACACTATCCTCTATTTTCTTAATCAGTTTGTTAGGAATCACAACAAAACATACATCATTCTTCTTCAAATCCTTAACAAACTTTCTTCCTTCCATCAATCAAACTTTCACAAATTTGCAAACATTACTAACAGGTTCTTCAATCAAAGGTAACAAGATTTGTCTTCTTCCATCAGCCCAAATAGTATATTTATGCAATCTCCCATCATATATAGCATGTCTATCATATTGCCAAGGTCTACCCAACAAAATATGATAACAATCCATAGGCATGATATCACATAACACCTTATCATAGTACTTTCCAATTTTCAAATTCACATAACATTGTTCACTTACCAAGAGTGTATGCTCATCTTTGATCCATTAAATCTGATAGGGTTTCAGATGTTCCAACCTTTTCAACTGCAACTTTGTAACCACTCAGATGCCAAGTTCTCTGAGCTACCACTATCAATAATCACCTTCCAAACTTCATCAGAAACTCTACATCTGGTCTTGAACAAACTTTTCCTTCAAATCTAATAGATTTCCACAATCCATTTATATACTGTATCAGTTTCTGGATTCGATTGTGTAAAGTTTTTTACCATCAATGTTTCAGATCATACTACATGATCCATCATTAGGATGTTAGAGAGCAAGAAGAACAAAAGATACAGTAAAGAATGTTTTGGATCTTTTGTTCTTCTTTCTCTCTAACATCCTGATGATGGATCATGTAGTATGATCCGAAACATTGATGGTAAAAAATTTTACACAATCGAATCTAGAAACTGATACAGTAAACTTTTCCTTACCGGATCTTCCTTATTACTTTCACTCCAAAGTGCTCTTCTTACCATCAAGTTCTTTTCCTTCTTAGGTTCATTCGGTGACTCTTCTTGCACCAAAGCATTTCTATTGTTACCGACCTTCTTACTTGCATGTGTACACTCAAATGATCTATCTCCTTCTTCTCCACAATTGTAACAAGTTCCTTGGAAACCACCTCTGTTATAACCACCTCGGTAGTTACTGCCTCTACCTCTAAATGAACTTTCACCTTTCCAAGTTCAGATCTATTATTTTCACCATAAGATCTACCTCTTCCTCTGGGGAATCTACTACCTCTACCTCTTTGTCTTTTCTCATGTCTTTTGTTCAATTTCTCCTCAGTCTTCAATGCAAATTGATAAGCCTCTTCAATGTTCTCCAATTTGACCAAACTAATTTCTTCTTGGATGGAAACTGTCAAACCATTCAGGTATCTAGCAATTATTGCCACATCATCTTCATCATGTCCAGATCTGATATCTAGTCTATAGAATTCCTCAGTATATTCTTCTATCGAGCTATCTTTCTGCCTCAAACTTTGCATTTGCCTAACTAGGTTAATCTGATAATCACAAGGTAAGAACTTTCCTTTCAATTTATTCACCATCTTATTCCATACCTTGATTTTGTCTTTGCATTTCTTTTTTCTGTCTAACTGCAGATGTTCCCACCACAAGGATGCATGACTCTTCAACTTTGTGCTTGCAATTTTCACCTTATTTTCCTCTGGTATATTTTCATACTTAAAGTACTTTTCTATCTCGGTGATCCAGTCCACCAATTCATCAAAATCCAATTTTCCACTATACTCAGGAGGATTAAAGTGTGGTGTAGACTTCAGATTTGTCAAAGCCTTCAACAATCTTTCCTCACCTTGATCCATCACCGGTACAGGTTCTATATCACCTTGTTCTTCCTCAATTTCATCATCACTAACATCTTCAAGATGTCTTCCTCTTCTCTGGGTTGTTTCAACAGCTTCTAATCTAGCAGCAAGTTGTCTCAACATGTCTGCCAATCTTGGATCCACATATCGCCTCCCACGAACCATCTTGAAACCCTCTGCAACTGCAAGCCAGATCGCAATCTGCTACCCCACAACAAATCAACTAGGGTAACAGTAACAGTAATGGTAATTAAACCCTAAACACTTAACGTAATTGTATGGGTGTTGTTCTTGAGGTCACCATCTACTTGTACTTGTAATTTGCCTAACATTCCTCATGGTTGTTCTACAACTACCTCTTCGAATAACCAACAGAAATAGAGTCTAGCTTCCAATAATATATCATCATCTCTCTTCACAAAAGGCATAAGCAAATGCTAAATATAGACATCTTTCTTCAAAAAATCAAAAGCTCATGAGGCAATGGAGGCACTAATAGCCCAAAAGAATAGAGTAATCCCACAAATCTATAGTTCAATCTCAATATATATTATCACAAAGAGAGGCAAAATAACAAAACCCAAAATCTGTAGATCAACTGTCATAGATTGACTAACAAAGCACAACCATTCATTTTAAAACAACACCGATTAGAGTTACAAAATTAGTTTACTCTCAATCTTCAATTTCTTAACTACAGATAAAAAACTAATCACATTCCAATCTGCTTCCTATAGCCATACCTTAGAATCAGATTACTATACTTATTAATGAGTACCGATGACCATACATCTTCATGAATCGGGTAAAGCCAGCCAAAAGACTGATTATTTTAATAATCTGGAACTTCATTCAAATTAACAAGGCCGATATCATGGAAACATACTTCCAAAGAAAACAAGAATTAAACATTCCTACAATACCTCTCAGAATTCCAATCACTGGGATTCCCATTAATATCATTCAAACACATCACAAACATAGTACTTCGATACCCTATTCACCCCTTAAGTGCACTACTGTTTGTAGATCTGAGACTCCATTTCTCATGACTGTGGAAATATGGAGATCATGATCCACACCCCCGCTATTTGATTTCACCAGATCTTCATGCTCACCATTAGCATTTGCAGAGACCATCCAATATTCATCTCTCTAGACATGTTGCAATGGTTAGTGTTTTATCAAAGCATGAGCTATAATGCTTCCTTACTGTGCTGCAAGCAGTCAACACCCTCTTGTATACATATTGTCCAAAATTGCGGGACAATTCCTTCAAGGAATGCAATATCAGACATGCAGCTGAATGGTGCTGGTCAATCAAGATGAATGGCTAAATTATAGTTTAGTTCATTATTTTGGGACCTGTCAAAATGCTTTCAGAGGGCAAGCCTGTGATACATTGATTCCCTGATCAAAAGAACAAAAGCATTACACGAATATTTGAGGAACCCAATCTGCAACACTGATCTGACTATTAACATGGATTTTCATGCTAATCGAACGAAGGATCTTGTCAATGGAGATTATTGCACAAGGTCTTAATATATTCCACTGTGGATAATCAATTAAAATGGAGAGTGTCTTGTACAATTGCCTGGCAGATACATTTACAAAGGATAGTCAACGTAAAAAGAATGTCTGATTTAATTTCCATAGACTTTGTCATTAAGAAAAGCTACCTTTAAACTGGGGAAATCATCTAAGTTAATAGAGGTTACAAGGGTATCCAAGTTAATGTCATTAGAGACCATGCAAGCTAAACAATCAACCAGCTTATTGCCTTCCCGATAAGTATGGGAAATATAATATGCTTTATATTCGTCCAACAAAGACCAAACTTGCTTCAGAATATAAGTGAGTTTCCAATTCATGGACTTCTTAGTGATACATGAATTGATAATGAGGGCAGAATCCCCTTCAACTTCAATATTGTCAAAACCCCATTTCTTAACCATCACCAAACCTTTTAAGAGTGCAAGAGCTTCAGCAGCATTGTTTGGGATGCGTCTAAGCTCCATCTAAAATACATTTTCGATCAAATTTCAAAAAATAAAAAATACAATAGATTTTCATTAAGTTTTCAGTATCTGTTCTTTATGATCTGCACATTTTGTGATTGAAAACCACAAAAAATCTGAAGAAAAAAGTATTTTTGCAAATCTGAAAAAAAAAAGTTTGACTTTTTATTTTTATTTTAGTACATTTTAGATAGAGCTTAGTCGCTGCCCATTGTTTGAACCAGGAGGGATTAATTCTGATTTAAGTGCAATCAGACTACCAAAATGATCTCTCACAGAAATCCCAATACCAGAAGTACCAGGATTTCCTCCTGAAGCGCCATCGAAGTTCAGTTTAACAAACCCTCTATTAGGAGGAGACCAATGAACTTTGGATCTATCCACCTTGCTTGTGTGCGACAGTGGAGCAGAAAGAGAAAGGAATTTGATGCTTTCCAGGTCTGGGTGATGAAATTATCCCAAGGGGAAAATACATGGTTACCATGAAGATTTCTACATCTGGCATTTACAATTTCAGAAATGGCTTTCTCAAGATTAAGCAAGGCATGATTAATTGATGAGAGAGCTTGACGAAAGATCATTTTATTACGCCCCCACCAAAAGGCCCAGACTACAGCAGCAGGAACACACTTCCAGATGCAGACAAATAATGATTTATTATATAATGATGGCCAAGACTGAAATAGGTCCCAAAGCTTATCCGGTAAGGACATAAAAAGGAGCAATTTATTCATAACAAAATGCCAACACTGTTGAGCAAATGGGCAATTTAACAGTAAGTGATCTACTGTTTCAAAATGATCATTGCATAAAACACAATTAAAAATTGTGCAATGTTAAGCATGTGCAACCTATCACTAGTAAAAATTCTATTCTTCGAGACAAGCCATGCAAAACAACCAGCTTTCGGTAACACAACATTGTTCCATAAAAAGAAAAAGCCCTTTGTCTTGAATTGACATCATGTTCTGACAGTGCAACCTTATACCCAAGCTTTAAAGAATAATTTCTATCATTTGAATTTCAGGCACAGGCCATTATGTTACTTGCCAGTTGTAGAAATAAAAACTCCCCTTCCATAAAATCAGTTCTGGTAAGGATTCACAACCAGCCCACTCCAAAGGGTTCAGGTATGTAGCAAAACTTTTGTTTATTGTTTTTGAAATTCAAATAAGTTCAGTAAATCCATCCTTTTAAAAGGTTAGCGTTTAAATTTTAAAAAACCAAAGCAAATTTAATCAAAATCTTAGTTCATAACGTTTGTTTATTGATCATAATATAATATTAATGAAACTTATTTTTCTTCTTCTGGTGCCTTAGATATTGTTAGTGCTAAAATCATAATTATTATTATTTTAAAATGGTTATAAGATTTGATTTTCTGCTTGTGAGAAAGTTTTCTGCCTAAAGTTTCCTGAGAAAACACAAGAATAGGTATTTATTATTTTTGAAAAGAATGGTGTGTTTTAATTTGATTATTTTAAAAATTTAAAATTATTTTCTGAATTGGTAAACAATTTTTTATACAGGAAGCTCTGTATGCAATAGAAGAAAAGCCAAAGCTAAATCCATGCTCCACAACTTCATAAAAGACTTAAATTTGACTTAGATTGTAGTGTAATAATCATCACAAGAGTTTGACTTTATATGTAATCTACTATTAAATTATGTCTTTTATAATAGAAATATGATAAATTTGAACTTTGAAACAAAATTATAATTTTAGATAAACGAATAATTAATTTGTAAGCTAGAATAAAAATGTTCAACGATTATAATTTAATAGAAATTTTTATCATTAATGTTTACCCTGAAACATCTAAAATCTTATGCAAACCATTAACATTCTGAATAATATGTTGATATATTTTTGCATTAAATTTGCAATACTATGAGATACACGTCTAGCCCGTTCTATTATTAGAAGTGTCGCGTATTGGTTACTTCAATTTGCAGTTACAAAAAACTTGTATGAATTTACTAATATTTTAATAAATTAAAAAATATATAAATTATTATTTTTTTATTAATTTGATAATTTTCTTTTTAATGCAAAATGTTTGAAAGAAGATTATTTTAAATAAGTTTTTGAACTTATTTAATTAGGAGATATAGTCCTCAATAAGTTAAATTATGATATTGCTATCATGAGTCAAATTCATTGATTCCATATTTCATGAGTAGTGGTTCACATGAGCTCATCTCTTGTGAGAACGAATGGTACTCTTAGCACGTGATACTCACATAGATGAAAGTATTGGGCCTTCTCCGGAAGTCACCAACCCCATACAACTCCAACTTTATTGGGCCTTCCTAGGAGGTCACACATCCCAGTACTAGGATGGGCAACTTCCTAATAAGACACAATGCTTCACCTATGTGAACATCACCTAGATTCAATGAATGTTAAGTGTGTCTTTCATTTTCATGAAGAATGTGTTCTTGCAAATCACTAGTCATGAAATATAGATGAATGAATTTGACTCAAAAAACTACACAATTGAACCTCAATAATAATATCATAATATTCAGTTCAAATAATTAATCATTTTTATATTAACCTACACCAATAAGTACAAGGCTATGTATAAAATCAAGTTTATAAACAATAGCTTATCAAATTTCAAAGAGATGATGCCAAGAAAAGAAAAGAAGCAAAGGGAAACGCCCTAGAATGCCCAAAAGGGGTAAAAATGGAGGTTAAAACCAATACAAAGCCTAAAAGGATGTACCAATTATTTTCCTTTTCCAAATGTAAACCACCTTGTGAAACCTTTCTTTTCATGTCTTTTCACAAAACTTGTGTGCATATCCTCTAAACAACTTGCTTTTGCTTTCCGTGTCTCCACCTAAATATGGTATATCTTTTGACAAATCTCTTGGTCAAGACTCTTAATCAAATTATTGCCATGCCAAAAGAAATTCCAGTTTGTTTCAAAGTGGGCCAAGACACTATCTATACCTACTCGAATCCAAGAAAACCAAGAAATAATCACGTAAGCAAAACAAAAATCCACATTAATGTGACATCAAACATTTATAGTTTAACACTTTGATTTGGTTTAGTGGCTTATTTCAATATATGTTAATCGTTTTAGGCCAAGACAATGGTATTTAAATTCTGCCATAATTTATGAACTATTTAAAGCTAGTTGAGTTGTTGGAAATAAATAAACAACCACTTGCAAATTTGGCAATTAGTAATGACCTACTCAATTTTGTTTTAATGATCTACCCATTTTTGTTTTATAATGAATGTATTATCTTAAAATTTATATATTTTTATTATTCCTATTTAGAAATTAAATTTTTATTTGCAGTTGCTAATTAAAAATAAGTATTCATCAAATGTCATTGGAAATTATTTTATATCAAAATTAAAGACATTTAATAATAAAAGAGCCACAACAAACAATGAAGGTGGGACTCTTATTATTATAATTATGATTTTAATATATTTAACTATATATTAACTTTATCTATTAAATTTAATTTGCATTGGCTATTGTATTGTCTAATAGTATTTTTGCAATTCATTTGATATTTACAAATGTCACAATCATGTAAAAATTTAATTTAAATAATATTTTATAAAATTGATATCAAAGTTGTTACCTCATGTATGAATTTGGCTATTACAAGAAATATATTAATGAAAGATTATATATTGATTAATTAGTGTATGTCATAAATTCAATACATCATTTTTTTTTATTAAAAGAGGCAAAACTAGTGTGCTAGTCCCATTTCATAATAGACCAAAGGCAGTGAAAGGAAAATAAAAAAGAAAAAAGAACCAGTCTTGATATCAAAAATATCAAAATGATCCAAAAAAACACCAAAAAGCCAGCCATAAACGACTAGCCAAAGAGACGATATCAATCCTCATTATGGAACTTGAACAATTCCTTGTGGTTTCTTTATTTATTTCCATTGTTACACAATTATTTGCCCAAGTAATACGTATAGAGAAGTAGTTGACCCGTTCATAACCTCCAATCTAAATTTGGAGATGTTGACCAACTTGTTTTCAATCTCTTGCACCTTGTCTTTAATTAATGAGAACTCAAAAATAGTTGCATCACATTTGAAACAAGGATGTTCCTCTTCAGTTAGGTTGATTGGGGAGACTACATGATGTTTGAGTCGTATAATGTGGTGTCTTTCGACTTGTTGTTAGTTGTATTCACTGAACTCTCTTTCTCCTCCCCTTACTTTCAAACTCACCCTCTGAGTTGAAATTATCCTCATTATTAGAATCAACAATAACTTCCCCCTACCCTTATCCATAGGATGACTCGTCAATTTTTTAGATTTTCTATGGTTGGAGCCACCTATATATACTTCTCCTCCATAATTTCTTGTGTTGAATTCTCCTTAGCTTGAATTTCATTGATATGCACATGGGACTTTAATTTTTTACCCAGGGGTATTTTTGTTTCCCCATTAGAGCCCTTCTACATAAAGTTCTATGGAGTCAAACTATTTTTAAGATCTTAGAGCTCCCGGATCGTCCTAGTAGGGCTAGTGAGGGAAGTATTAGGGGTAGAATTCTCGCCATGGGAAATCTATAAACCAATAAAGGTAGGATTCCTCATGGTTTTCACAACTAAATTGGGGGTAGAAGGGGAGGCCTGACCATAGGCCAATTTTATAAGACATTCTTCTTACTATTAGATCCACGAGGGTCCTTCATAATAGTAATTAGCAGTGAGGATTTAGACTATAGGGGATCTTCAACAATAGTAATTGGTTTAGGGGTAGAGAGAGCCAACTGAAAGTGGTAGAGATAAAAACTCAAGCCTAGGTGCAACAAGATAGGCAACTTATTAGGTTTCTTTCTTGCAATGCCAAGGAAATCCTAATAGAGCTCTCTAGTAGGTGTATCATTATAAATTATAAACACCTAAGTGGTCTACAATTTTATAATTGTTTAGCACCTACCTTACTCATTATAAATTGCATAATAGGACTTCTTAATTACACTTAATGCATACCTGAATTCAAATATGGATCCTCTAATCCCTTTAAAATTTCTTGAACTAGAGGCAGACCCTTACTTCTAAGAGTGCCCCTCTATTTTTTCTCTAATCAAATAATTCATTTCATTTCCTAGGTCCTGTTTGAATTTTTGTGGTCTCGGTATACTGTCTCGATATCACAATGAGCTATCTCATCTTGTCCCGCATCTCCTGACTGGTTGGGACCCACATACCAAATTTTGGCCAGTTTAGGGTAGGACATGATGTCATTGGCTACATGTCCTTGGGACATGTCACCATTGGAGACACGTCCTCTGGGTTTTGTGCCCAAATTTGAACTAGGTTCTCGTCTCAAGGTTTTTATGGGGAATTTAGATTTGGATTCAACTTGCTCAGCTCTACCTCTTGATTTTGTATAAAAGTATCCCTCACACTTTATTTTAGCACATGATGAAAGTAATTTCATCACTGAAGCCCCAATTTGAAGACATCCTATGAAGTGAGGACTTACGAACCAAGGTTGCAACAACTATTATCAACCATTCACATCCTTTTTCAAGCATTCAAACATATTTTCAACATCACAAAGATACAAAAGGATTTTGATTATGGCTAAGAGATTACCAACTGATGATTGGCTTGTACTCTTCCTCTTAGGATTGGGTATGGTTTCTTTCTATCTTTAGATCTATACATTTTTGTTTTAGATCTATATTTATTTACATGCTTTCAACCACACATTGATTGAATTTTCATATTAGGGGTTGCTTTATCATACTTAGGGTAGATCTTAGCATTTCTTTTATTCATTTTAGCTCATATAAATTTAGACATGCTCTATATTCATGAACGCTACACATTATCTCTATTACATTGGCTATACATAGAGGTTAGAATCACCAAAAGGGGGGTTGACTAAGGTAAACCCTTTTATAGCCACACACACACACAATGTCTCAGATTTGTAGGTACAAAAGATCCTAGATCAAGTTGTCAAAACAAATAGAGCCTTCCTGGGACTGAGACAAATTGTTTATAAGCTTTTTGGAGGAAAACCTAGGGTACATGATGATATGTCCTTGGGTACATGATGATATTGGAAACTTGTCCCTCCCAATTCATAGTGAAATTTTTAGGTACAAAAAGATACAAGTATCTAGGCCTCAAATCTACAATTACGGGTCATCTCAGGATTCTGATAGTTGGGAATTTCAGGATCTAAAGTTTTATTCCACCTATTACATTTCCAAGTGCAATCAATTCTTTCTCCCTTTTTGTATACATTATCTTTTTAGTTATATCATACCAAATTTGTTATTGTTTAGTCATTTTCATATTGTTATCATTTCTCTCCTTCTCAATTTTAAGCAGCAAATGAATAGAAACCCTCAAAAGAATAATTCATGTGCTAGCATCCCTCTCGTTAGGTGATGTTGATTTGAATTATTTTGAGGTGGTTTCATATTCCAATGTGTCTTATGAATTGACTCATATCCCCCTTTACATTTCTTTCCATTTAATATTACACACAAGGTAACAAAGAAAAATGGGAGACACAGCATTGCACTATGGTATAAATGGTTGATGATAGGAAATTGGTATTAGTAGTAGAACTTAAACCTACCTTCTAGAGAAAACAATTTCAACAACATCAAACATACCTAGCCTTATAGGAGAGGCAACTCCACTTTTTCAAACTCACCATGCAATTTGAAAAGTTTTTAACTTCCTTGAAGAATATTGTGAGGATATCACTATCTTCCACTCCACTATGTCTTTTTCACTCTATATCTCTAGTACTCATACCCTTAGTCATAAAAATAATATGCTTATTAATCTCAAGGATATACACAACCCTTGGCCACTTGTTATTCAAGAGGTGGTGAATTGGAAAGATCGACTCTCATTGTAACCATTCATAAATTCAAGGAATGAAGAAATCCCACCATCATACCAGACATGTCAGAAAAATGACTCATCTTTGAATTAATCACAAGTACATAGCTTGATATGAATATTGTCTCATTCTCTCACAGAAAACAAAGAAACTCACAAGTTAAGATAAATTAACCATTGTAGTAGTTCATATGTGAGTAGGAGTAAATAAAGTCATTGAAATGCATGTCAAAAGGAAAGGTTTTGTAACAAGATTCTCTCTCATCGAATGGAAAAATGTACCTTGATGGGTAAGAGGTACAATACATGAACTCGAGGAGATATAACCATGCACCAACTCCAAAAATCCCAATAATAATAAGAACACAATGTTTAAGAGTAAGGGAGTAATAAATGGAAAGAATACCATCATAGATATCAGGAGTATAGTGACCATATGAACTACCTTTCCATTTTCACTCCTCTCCTCTCTAGTTATTTCTCCTACTAACTCATTTATCCACTTATCACTCCATTTAACAAATGTTTTTTTCCTCAAAAATAGTTGTCAATTGTTGAATAGGTTGAATAACTTGGGGGGACGAGAGGGGTGGGGTGAATCACTTATTATAAAA
>BSBK01013973.1:122500-126964 GCA_027943335.1 Chamaecyparis obtusa | reverse complement strand
GGGCTTGAGAAAGAATTTGAGAAGGAATTTTGAAGCCAAATTTAACATAATTTGTGGATAGTTGATGAGACATGAACTTGTTGTTCATACTATTCTATTAACAGATGTTGAATCTATACGTAGATTCCATGACTGTGGATGGCTAGGTTACTTCTTGAAATTAATGGATTTTGATAAGGAGAGTGGCAGTAAAGTTCATGAATTAATTTGATGAGGGGGAAGCTATTGTGTGGGGAGTGACTATTCTAGCAACAGAGGAAATAATTGTGGAGGTGACGAGCTTACCTACAGTGGGAGAACATTACCCAAATGAGCATGATGGTAGGTCTGCATGAGCCAAATTTACCCAACCTGCCGACCCTCCTTTGGAAGTAAATAAACAAGGATGAAAAAGAATGTCATTATAAGTTCCATATAATGAGCTAGCTACACATATTATCAGGTATTTTACTTGTGAAGGGAGATTTTCCAACTTGCATGCTGATCATTTCAAGTTACTTAGTTGTATTAGGAATAATCTACAAATAAACATTCCAAACTTTCTATACAACATGTTAAGTATCAGTGCTAAAGAGACACAAAAGGGTAAACCAAATTCCATTTCCCATCATGCCCTAATTAAAATTCTAGTTGAGAGAGCCCTTAGGGATGTCTCTCCTATGGGATGGAAATAATTTATTGAGAATAAAGCCTTGCAGCCCCAGAATGAGCCTATAGAGTAGCCAGTTCCTGAAACTGAAATACCCCTTGAACAAGTAGAAGTATCCCAAGAAAGGAATCAAAGAGTCCAAAAGAAAAATCACTATTGTGGTTCCACAACACAGGCCCCATTTTGGCCACTTGGCCTAATAGGGACCCCCTTTTTTAGGGTTCTTTTTTGTTTTCTTTAGGGTTTCAGTTGGTCTTCCTTGTGCAATTAGCTTAGATAGTTAGAATTTTCTTCATGCTTTCAATAAGACATTATTGACAATTGTTTTTGCATGAAGAAGTTCGATGTCCACCTTTTGAGATTTATGAAGAAACAAAAAGGGAAGCTGACATCCATGGGAGTACTAAGATTTTTGGAAATCCAAGAAGTGATAGAGAAGTTTTAAAGAGCTCACCCCAACATTCTTCCAAAATGGTGAGTCTTCAATTTTGACAAGTTCAGAGAATTTCAACACTTAGCCATTTTTCAGTTCTGGTATATTTTCAGAGTTGTTGGGAGTTCCACTATCCGAAACCCAAATTTTGCCCAGTATGGAGTTTTTGGAACTTAGCCAATTTTTGCATGGAGGAAAAACTTTTTGACACAGAAAAGTTTTGGCCTCCTAAATTTTCTACCCTCCTAAATTTTTAGCCTTCCTAAATTTTTTGCCTTCCTAGATTTTCAGCTCTAAAATTTCAAAATTTTCGACCCTCTTAGATTTTTGGCCTTCCTAGTTTTTCTGCCTTTCGACCTTCCTAGTGTTTCGGCCTCCGAAAGTTCGAAAGTCCAAAATTTGGAGGAGAAGTGGTTTCGACACTTATACATTTTTGAAGACCCTATTTTTTGGCATTTCGGTCATATGAGATTTTCAGCCTCCAAAAGTCCGAAATTGGGAGGAAGAGGGCTTGACACTTAGTTAATTTTGGAGCTTAGTTTTTTTGGGGCAACTTTCAAGATTTTTGTTTTTTTTGGCACGTCCGCCGTTTGACTCCAGTTATCTTAGACTTCATTTTTCAGTCAACTGGGCCTCTATTATGGGATCATTTTTGCATGATTTTGGGGTCTCTTTTAGTTGAGTCCATGTGGGGAAAGCTGTAACAAAGAATAGAGGGAAAGATCATGAATTCCATGAAGAACATGCACGAGTTCCAGACTCTATTTTGAGTTATTTTATGCATGATCTGCTCCATTTTTGTAATGCACGAGGTTTAATTCCATGCTAGGGTAGTTTAACTAAGTTTTAGAGATAGTTTCTTTGATGTAATATTTAGTTTAGGTTTATTTCCAAGTTTTAGATGCAGCCGAAACCCTAGCTGTGAAAATAAGAGCACAACTCTATAAATTGTAAGAATTCAATGTAATGAAGGTCGATTTGATCATTAATGCAATACATACAGTTGGTGCTTCATTCATAGTGTGAAATTTCTACTATCTTTGTGAGATTTATGAATGTATGATTCACTCATTTATTTATTTCAAAGAGCCAATTGATTGTGTGGTGGTTTCAAATCCATGATTCTTAGTTCAGTGTTTGCTGATGTTATACTGCTTTGTTGTGACGAACTATCGAGAAGATTTTTCTTTGGTGCTTTTAAGATAGACTTGTCCGTGTACGAACATCTATGGTGACTTCATGATTCAATGATTTTTGGCTTATCATACATCTGTGTTCATCTCCGTTGATGATTACATCCATCTAGCTACATATTGTGATTTATTTTGATCTCTATTTGTGTGTTTCCTCATCTTCTCGGTCTTTTAATTCACAAAGTGGTGTAATGTTGGTTTATGTCCATTAGATTTCTTTTCATAAATTTACATCAAATTCTTGTTACCCTACTTCTTAATTTATTTTCAAATAAATTATAGTAGATCAATTAGATTAACATTGCTTTTATTCTAAAATCTGAAAACCCAAAAAAAGAGAAACATTGTGGTATTTTAAAGTTTGTTTTGCAGCTTTCTTGAGATATGAACCAAAAAAGGCCTCCTTGTTAACCGATTCACATTAGTCTTCAGTTGAGATATCCAAGCGATTGAGATCCAACCGAGAAGGAACCTTGGGATTGATTCACGTCAGTCTTCCAAGAGGGGGATTTTCTCATGGAAATTCCTAGTCATTATCTCATGTAAAAATGACACTCAACAATCACCTTCTCCTATTCTAGTTGATAATGTACCTATCCCATCCTAGAAGAAAGGGAAGAAAAAGGTTGATGAAGAAACCCTAGTTTTAGAAGCAAAATCTCAAAATTTTACAGTTTCAAGAAGTTGAAAAAGAAAACTGGCTCCTACAGCAACTGATCCTATAGTAGAGAGACCGAAAAAGGTTAGTAAAAGAAAAATTGTAGAAATAAAGGAAACTCCCTTAAGAAGAATCTCTAGGATGAGAGGACAAATTTCTAAGGATTCCCTAGAAAGTCAAAAATTTCCACTAGAGAAATCTCCTACTGAGCCTCATATCCATGATGTTGATTCTCTAGTTCCACTAGATATTCTAGAACCCCCTCTCAATGTAGATTTTTCATCTCCTGCTAAGTCTCCTAGACAATAGGGAAGCCCTAAGGGAAGTGCACAAATGATTCAAGAATATTGTCCTGAGAACTTGCAGACACCTCAATCACTTGTCTACTCCTATGCCCAGAGTGCCATAGTGCCTTTTAGAAGGACTTGGTATACAAACTATTTTGAACATGATCATATTATAGAAAGACAATGGAGAGCACACTCAGAGGAGCCTGGCCTACCTACCTTACAATCAATTATATTTAGTCTGTATACCCAATTTTGTTTCAAAAATATTATGTGGGGAGAGGAGAAGAAAAAGATGAAAAAGGAAATTAATGAACAAAAAGAGGAAATTGAAAGCCTAAAAGAACAAATGGAAATAAAAAATAGAGAATGGATCATGCCCTCAAGCTGGCTGATCAAATTATAGCCTGTAGGCCACTCCCAAGGGTATATGCCATTTGTTTAAAATAACAAATCCTGATGTTCCAACTCATGATGACTATTCAGAATAAGAATTATGAGTTTAAGATAGCTGAGGACTTCTATGGTCTTTATCAAACACTTCCCACTTGGAAATAGAATCTAGTCTATGAATTATACATTCATAATTTCATTATTCCTAATGAAATTGATTGGAACCCTCTCCTCTATATAGGAGATGTATAGTTGAAGGCACTAATGTCTTGGATGTAGAATGAAGCCAATTATGAAAGGTAGCTGAATAGTTATAGAGATCGGGAAAAGTCTGAACCTTTACCTCTAAGAGTTTAATCTAGTAAACTAGATGTCCTTTTAAGGGATTGGTTAGCACTCACCTATGAAAATAAGAAACCTGAAGTCAGAGACAAGATATTTTATCTTAGAGATAAATTTTATAGGGAGTATCAAGGACTGCCTTATTTTTCCTTTCAAAGGTGCTTGGTCGGGGTAAGAAGTAGGTGGAATAGACTACATGAGGTCTTTAGGAAATTTGAACCACATAGCCCAATCAATTTCAAGGCATCTGTGAATAGGGCAATGAAGTATATGCAGCTGGGAAGGAAGATCAAAAGAGAACTCTAGTGTCCTATAACTTTCTAGCCATCCATGCTCTTGTGGCCACTATATGATATTAACACTACTAGATTAGACCAGTTGCAAGAAGATCATCGAATGGACTACTGGGAGTAGACTAGAGGCTTTTATTACACCTTCAAGAGCAAGAGAAGAGGAAAGATATAAGTTGGTGAATTCCAACTAGTAGCCAAGAACTGTAATGCTTGAGG
>BSBK01013973.1:0-117500 GCA_027943335.1 Chamaecyparis obtusa | reverse complement strand
GGGTATAAGTATCAAACTTAACACTGTAACATATCTAATATCCTAATCATAGTCCATGAAAATAAAACATAACACAATTATTTTGGTTACCCATAAACCCTTGAGAGGTAAAACTAGGGTGGGGATGACTCCCAAAAATCTTCACTACTGCAATATAAACATTTTCCTATTAGGGCTATAAGTTTGATCACAAAATATGATCTACCCTGTGAGGGGTCTGCCCTGTTAAGAGCTTTGAGACTTATACAATCTTACCTTGCAAAAGGATTTAAAAATTACAACTAGGTAAGAACTTGTTTAAGAGATTTACTAAGGTCTATTAAAAATAATATGTTAAGAGATTTACCTTGATTCACCTATTAGAATGTCTCAGTATCTAATCCTTCAATTTGCACTGTGATGTTGAATACAAATCTTCTCCTTACAGTATAGTTTTGATCTTCTCTATCATATATATCTCTGTTCTATCCTTTGTTGCTTTTCTCTATTCTACTCAGTCATTGAACTCTATTTCTGATAATCAAAGAACTTTTCTGCTCTGCAAGTATGAGATATCCTTCATACTCTTCTCCTCTTTCATGATACATTTTAGGGTTTGGAACTCATCTTATATAAGAAAGAAATCATCTCCAAGATTTTAAGATCTACAATTTGGATTATCTACTTTTTTTGCTTAACCTTTCCCTAATTCTGATTGGTTCCATGAATTACATAGGGATTAATGATTACAATTCTAAAGCATAATGACCTCCATAATTTTCTTGAAAAACAATAAATGTAATATGGATGTCGACCAAAATGTTTTACCTAAGTGTTTCTTCCATTAAAATCACATATGTCAAATCTGGCTTGCTTGACATTTTATATCTTTGGCACTCCACATTCACCATTCTTTATACCCTGGTGCTTGGTACTGACATCTTTACATAACTCAACATAAACTAACTTGACTAATACTAAAGTACTCAGTGACCACTATCTTAGTTGGTAGTAAATACTGCTTGGTAAATATATAATATATGTGACTCGGCCTATACATGATGACTCGGTCGTAGTGATGATAAAAAAACATTGCCTAGAAAATGAGTAAGTGTAAGACACTCATAGACAACAAAACTTAGGGATCAACAATCTCACCCTTTGACATTAGTGGAAAAAACACTTTGTCATTAAATTTTCATTATATTTACAAGAGTACTTAGTAACAATAAAAACTTCTATAGAATACTCCCCCTAAAACTTGACTCCATCTCTAAATTTTTTTGACATATATACATATGATTTATGTAACTGACATACACTCAAATATATATACATTTACAAAACTAGTATGTCATAGCATTTGTCCTGTGTCTTCCTTCTTCTTTCTAATATCTGACATATATCTGATATTGCATATTCATATCCATTTCCCTTTTCCAAAGTTATTTCCCCCTATGATTTTGTTATGTCATGTTATTTCTATTTCCCCCTTTTTTTGTCACTTAAAATTATTGGGGTGTGGGGGTCTTAAAATAATTATCTAGGAATAGTTTGTGAAGCTGCATGACCATACCTAATGCATTTTCCCAACCAGACCTTACAGACTTCAAAACCTCAGACTTCACTTCTAGCTTGGCAGCTAGCTCGACTAGGCTCTCAGCAATAGAAAGATGAGGGTCTTTCTGAACTAGTTCCTTTGTTGTGACTAACTCCCTTTGCATAACCTCAAGATGAGGTGTTAACATTGTTTAGATAGAGAGTAGTCTAGCCCTTATTTTACCATCATTAGCCACCAACTTGGCTAATCTTCCTTGGGCATGTAATAGTCTTGTAAAATGCATAGAGCTAAAACTTGCATCCATTCTCAGTGAGTGACCTGTAGACTTTAGATCTAACAGTAATTTGTCTATCAGATCCTAGTTTTCCATTTTAAATTCTTCATCATTGCATAACTTCTTGTACAAAGAATGTACATTTTGTAAAACTTCTTCTAAATTTGTTACTAAGGTAGAGAGTTCTAACTGTTTCACTGTAATGTCTGTAGAGACCTTATTGAGTACCTTGGTCTCAAATTTCCTTTCTTACCACTGTAATAAATTTTCATTAGCCTCATTGTTATTATTAGTCACTATCTTGACAATGTGAATAAGTTTCTCTAGAATAGGTTCAGATTCATTTACATCAATCATGTCAAAAGAATCTATGAAAATACCTTTTATCTCATGATGTGTTTGCTTTTGTTGATGTTCCATTCTCATCTCTTGTTGTTTACTCTTCTTCTTCAGGAGATATTGCAAGATTTACATTTTTTTGTAAGTCAAGTTATTAGTGTCCCACCTAGGAATCACTATAACTTCTTCGAGTGTCACCTATGTAGTAGGATATTTCTCCTTCTTCTTTTAAGACTTCTTCCTAGGTGTAGATCACTTGACATCTATATAAGAGCTTTTATTGCCTCTTGTTCCTTAGGCTCTTAATTGTCCTTCTCTTTCTCTTTATCCATCTTTTTCCTTTTCCTTTTCCTTTTCCTTTTCCTTTTCCTTTTCCTTTTCCTCCACATGAGGACTTACTACTACCAATGCAGACTATTATGCTTTCTCTTTTCTTATCTCCTGGGAAGGTATAAACTTTAGTGTGATTGCTGACTTGTCATGTTCCTCGGCATTAGCACTTTGGCAGACTAGTTGATCAACTGTGACTACATGTGGGTTGGTAGGGGTAATCTCAATAGTTGATGTGCTCTCAATCTATGGATAATCTTGCACTTGTAATAATAGTGGATTTCTACTTGAAAAAGATGTATCCTTGGATACCTCATCTTGAATATGCTTTTGAATCTCTTTGTCATGCCCATATTTCTACAAGCAAAACACACTATTTTTTTAAAAAAAGTTATAAGTTTAAGTTTAAGGTTAACAGTTGACTAAGTTGAACGGTTAAAATTGAGAGAGAGAAGATATACTTTCGATAGAGGGAAAACATGGCAATGGATAATCAAATTATGCACACCCCTAAACATGATTACATGCCCAACATACTTCCAGGGTTTACTAATTTAATCTTAATCTTAGTCCATTAAATTGATTATTCACTAATTGCCAGTATATCAAACTATTAATGGATTTCAAAATCACTCCTCAAAAGATTGACATATTAAATTAAACTATAGTTAAGAAGAGATTATTATAGTATTACTTAATTAAATATAAACTAGTTTTCAACTAGATCCCTACGACATATAACCTTCAATACAATCAAAATAATTTGATTATCTAAATCAATTTATTTATTTTTTATCATTTATTTTACTCAAGTTCATCACAAGGGTTCATACTTGAACACTCCCTTTATGGTTCATTAAAATTTTCAATTATCTTTATAATTACATTCTGATTTAATAATCTCCCAAATAGTATGATAGAATTAAACCTCTAAATTAGAGTTCTTTCATTTGATTAAAAATCATTGAAATAGAAAACTGATTTGGAGGAGTTATTAATCTTACATTCATAATTAAAAGTCTAATTTTGAAAATATTATAATTTTAATAATCTCACCGCTAAAATAAGGTTAATCTTTCCTAACACATTTTTTTTTTTTAAAGTTATTATTTTCATAAGGCTTTGACAATCTATCATTTACTACCACTATTATAAATCACCATTACTTATTATTATAAGTTTGAATTCCTTGACACAATATTTAAAGTCATAACATAAACTTAAAGGGAAAAAAATACGGTAGCAAAAAGGGAGAAGGGTTTTGGGGGAAAAAACAAAAGAATGATGAATATTTTAAATAGGGGTTATCTTTTCCAAGCCCTAACCCTAATCCCGAAATTAGGGTTAGTGGGGAAAATTCAAATTGTAAAAAGTTTCCCAAATCTTTATTTTTCCCTCAAAAAACTTCCCTCCGAAGCCCTAGTGTTCAAACTCTTCTTTTTTTTATATTGCATTTTGTAGGTGGAAGAAGATGCCAAGTAAGAGGGTTTGAGAAGCACAAAACTTTTAGATATGTATATATACCCATATATACACTATTGTATATATGGCTATATATAATTCTTCTAAAAAAATTGCACCCGAGAAGGCTACCAGCGAGATTTTATCTCTTTCGAGTCCGCTGGCCCAGACATGTGCTATACAGAGATTTTGGTAGATAATACTTAGCCACATTTTTATTTGTCGAAAATGTTTGGGGCTTTGCCCCTATTTTTTTTTTTTTTTTTTTTTAATGAATGCACATATTATTTCGGGGGGGGAGGGTGCCAAGCTCAAACCCCAGCCCCAATGATTTCTTTTCCCATGACGGTAGATGTTTTCTCACTCATGTAGTGGCCGAAGCCACTACGACAGTGACCTCCTCACTATCGTAGTTGCTTAAGCCACTACGGCAGTGAGTCTTCACTATCGCAGTGGCCGAAGCCACTACAACAGTGAGGTCCACTCACTATCGCAATGGCTAAAGCCACAATGGTAGTGAGGTCAACTCACTGTCATAGTGGGTGAAGCCACGATGGCAGAGAGGTTCCCTTGTTGCTTTGGCCTCCTACCGCTCATGCCAAGAGGTAGGGTTAGGGCAGCAAGGCCCCAAAAAAATTTCTTTTTATAATATGATTTTTTTTAAAATTACATTTTAAAACAATTTTATTTCATAGTAATAATATTTAAAAAAAAAAAAAAATAGTTAGTTTAAAGCAATAAAGAAGTATATTTTTATTTATTAATAATTTATTTTTAAAAAAAGGAAAAGGAACAACAAACGTAAATGTAGATTTTTCTATCAACATATACAATATTTTTTTGAATAGATAAATAACAACAAAAAAAATCCTTCATTATTATATACACATTCTCTTTCTGTTTAAATACTATTAAAAAAAAACAATGATTAAAGTAGGAACTAGAGTAATTCCAAAAATCTATTTTTTTTGGTAAATAAATTAAGACAGGTTTAAATACATTTCATCTCTCCTCAAATGCACATTTTCTTTTGATGTCTATTCTTCTAGATATTCAGAACATCTATTGTATACAACAAATTAATTAAGATGTATATTTTTATATCTTTTTTTTTTTTACAACATCATTAAAATAATAGAGTTTGAAACTATCAATAAACAAAAATGTTGCATTAAGATTTTAAACATCAAGGTCAAAATAAAATTGTCCTATCATTCTCTTCACAACTTTAGATGAAATAGTGGAATACCTTTTCCTAAAAATCAATTAAGTAGAAATCGGTTTTCCTTTAGTAAGACTCTTATCCATATTGCAAAAATGAGTAACATATACAAATACATATATATATTTGTGAATCTAAATATTTTTCTTGGGAATAAAATTTATACTTATATTCCTTTGAAGACCATATATTCAACTAATTTAAAATAGCAACACATTGGTTTCATGTCATGAAAATTGAACTTGACCTTAACAATAAACTTTCATTTGAAGTAAGATACACTAGGGAAATGGAACCAAGAAGTTCAACAATACCACTAATTACAAACTTTACATAGCAAGGGTCCCATGTGGATTTTACAATAATACAGAATCAAACATAAGGTTGTAATCTATCCTCCATAAGCTCTCTCTAATTCTTACAAATCTGAATCTCCACACAAAATCCATGGCTTCAAAACCTGCAATACAAAACATGGATAGAGACCATGGGGAAGCTCACCTCCCAACCTAGGCTTCTAAGAAGCCACCCCTGAGCTAGGGGATCCATCACATAAACAAGGATACACTCACACACAATTCCAAAACAACATTCACAAAATGAAAAGAATCAATACATAAACTCCATTCCATGGTTTTCACATGGGTCACTCAAAACCCATTTTTGGGGTGAAGGTGGACCAAATACTCTAATGGGGAGATAGCCTAAAAATATAAATTTCAAAACAAGTCTTCACAAGGCATGAAACATCACATAGTATCCACTTCCATACAAAAACTCAACCACAATCCTTGTGACCCCCAAGGCATTCTAGCCTAATGAAAATACCCTTATGACCCCCATGGAAATGGCATGAAGGATCCCATACTCCATGATTTCTCCCTCTCCTCCTTGAGGAGAGACTCTACACCAATGAGTTGTCCTAAAAACCCTTCACCCCCAAGGCTACTCTTCCCTCCCAAGGGTGAGTGTGGCCTTGAGAACTCCCTTACATAACAAGAAGAATACAAGAAACACAACACAAAGGAAATGCCATACACAATGAAGATGAAAGACATAGTAACACAAACATTTCTACAAGAACAAGAAAACTACAATTTTCATAAGATCACATTCATCAAGAATTCTTCAAAAAGAGAATGAAGAGAGCCACCAACCTAGATCCAAGCTTATGGAAGATATTTGATGAAGAGCCTCAACTTTACTAAATCTCCTTCAAAATTAGCAATGTCTCTAAGTCTAGAGAGTGGGTGTTTAAACTCTCCAAAATATATAGTCCCCACCAGAAAGACCTCTACACAACTCCCCACAACCCCCTAGGGTTAAGGCAAGCCCTCTAATTGGTTGGTTCTTCCCTAAGCCTCTTACAACTTTGCAAAATTGGTCTCTTACAAAGGTAAGCTAAAAAGGTGGGATAAGGACTACCTTTCTAATGGGTGGTGTTCTTATCAAAATATGGTCCCAAAAGTTGATTTTCGGCCATCTTGGAAAACCAACTTTTGGATGGGTCTTTTGGTAAACTAAAGGTTTTCCTATGGTGAAAAATGACCCTTACCCATAGGTATACCAAGTGGGCTAACTAAAAATGGCCTAAACATTCCCCTAGACACCTTTTGAACCTCCCAAAAGTCCATGCTAAGTTCAAATTCGAAAATCCTTGAGTTGACACTACCTCAAACTCCCTAACCAAGGGATTTCTCATGGGGATCCTCATGGTTCTATCCTAGGTTGATGGGCATCCAATCCCCAAGTGGACATGTCATGGCCACAAGTACACATACAAGTGTCAAGTGACACAACAAGAAAGACACATCACAAGCCATGTGGCATATCCACTTGAGCATTCACAAAACAAATTACATTACAATTTAACATATTAATTAAACACACATGCTCATCACATTTACAAATCAACCATGATACAATGAGGTTTTGTCTCTTAATAAACACAACCTTGGCTCGAATTGATATCACATAGGTCTATGCTTTGGTTCCCTGAATTTACCATGGTCTAATTCCCTGCACAGTAGATCCAACATCAGTAGTCCAAGGAAATATACATTTAAATTCATAACATTCATGATCAAGATAAATCATCTACAATATCCCTAATTAAGTCATAATTCACATAGCATAATAATTCATTGAGAAAATATATATATAACTCATTATGTAATTAAACAAATTTAACACTTGATAGAACTCTTAGCAACATAATAACATTAATCATTCATCTCCTAATTAATTGCACAATTTAAATTTTATCAAGACATCCTAACATTCATAAGAAAACATATTAACCATAGTGTTGAGTTATAAGGATGTCATAGTAATCATCATAATAACATAACATAATGTGCATCTAGCCACTATGAAGATAAAGAAATCCATCACATAAAGTGTCTATAAACAAAAATGTATCAACATATTGTATCAAGTAGGTCTATCCCTAATGCAGAAATTGAATAACTATGACAAGCTCAGGGTGAGACCTCACATCCTCCCCCCTAGGCATGAAATTCCTCTTGGAGTTCATCAAAAAGATGGGGGTATTGTGCCCTCATCTACACTACATCCTCCCATGATATCGTAACCTCATCATAGCAATCCCATTGGACCCTAACCTTGTCCAGCTCTCAGCCTCGAAGAGCTAGCATCCAACATGCCAAAATGTGGATGGGATCCAAAGCTAACTGGTCATCTGACTCCACCTGCAAGGCATCCCAATCTATGATATGAGACTCATCAAAAATATACTTCCTCAGCACTAACACATGAAAGACATCGTGGATGCTTGACATGCTTGGTGGAAAAGCAAGACGATAGGCGACATGACCTATCCGCTGAAGAATCTGAAAAGGACCAACAAATTTGGGTGCAAGCTTAGAGCCCTTTCCAAAATAGATTGGACTATTATGAGGTCACACTCTCAGAAAGACTCTATCCCAAACCTGATAACTATGTTCTTCCCTCTTAGCGTTTGCATACTTCTTTTGTCTATCCTGTACCTCCTTCAAACACTATCTAATCAAAGTCACATGTTGCTCCAACTCTCACACTAACTCCAGACCTAAAGAAACTCTATCAATGCGGTCCCAACTCAATGGTGTCATGCATGGTCTACCATATAATGCCTGATAGGGAGACATACCTAGAGAAGTGTGATGCCCATTATTGTAGGAAAACTCAACCAAATGAAGGTACTCCTCCCACCTAGTCTAATGATCCATGACATACATGTAGAGCATATCCTCCAACACCTAATTTACCATCTCTATCTAACCACTGGTCTCTAGGTGATAAGCAGTGCTAAAATTGAGCTTAGTACCCAAAGTTGTCTATAATCCTCTCCAGAAGGATGATGTGAAGAGAGAATCTTGATCAAAAATAATCTTACGAGGTATGCCATGAATTCTGACAATATCCTGCAAGAAAACCTGTGCTACTATTGGGGTTTTAAAAGTGGTCCGAATGGGTGAGAAGTGGGCTACTTTGGTCAGTTTATCAACGGTCACCATGATGGCATCATGGCGTCGAGATGACATAGGGAGACTAATGATGAAGTCCATGGAAATAACATCCCACTTCCACTATGGTATTTCATGAGGATGAAGCAAACCACTAGGGTGATGATGCTCTACATTAACCCTCTAACACTTAAGACATTATGCCACTATCTCAGCTATGTTTTGCCTCATTCTTGGCCAATGATATAATTGTCTCAAATTTTCATGCATCTTATTGACTCTGGGATGCGCTACATAAGGCACTCTATGAGCCTCTAACATGATGAACACTCACAAATCTTTAGAGTAAGGGACATAGATGCATCCTCTATGGTGTAAAAGCCCATTGGAATCTAGGGAATATCCTGAATATTTACCCTCAAGAGTACTCTGAGACTAAATAATCTAACTGACCTCTACATACCAAACATCCTCATGCAAGTGATGTAATATCTGATCTCTCAATTCTATACCTATAGTCATAGAGTAGGCCCCATGATGTCTCCTACTCAAAGCATCAACAACCACATTTTCCTTTCCCTTGATGTAGTGGACATCAAAATCATACTCACATATAAATTCCATCCACCTACACTAACGTGCATTCAGGTTTGGCTGGGTGAAAATATACTGCAAGTTCTGATGATCTGGATGGATCTCAAACTGATGACCCAAAAGGAAATGCCACCATCTCACTAATGCATGAACCACTATAGCTAACTCAAGGTCATGAGTGGGATAATTGAGCTCGTGAGTCTTAAGTTTCCTAGACTCATATGCAATGGCTCACCCATTCTCCATAAGAACTGCTCTCAAACCATCCAAGGAAGCATCAGTGTATACAAAAAAATCTGTTGATGGATCAGGCACTACTAGAATAGGTACACTGGTCAGTGCCTTCTTGAGTTCCTAAAAGGCCCTCTTGTACTTCTCAGTCCACTCAAACTTCTTTCCCTTATTCTCAAGAGAAGTGGTGGGATGTGCCACTCTAGAAAAACCCTCTACAAAATGCCTGTAGTATCCTACTAATCCCATAAAACTCCTGAGCTTGGTCACAAAAGTAGGTGTAGGCCAATCCATGATGGCTCTAATCTTAGATGGGTCAACTAAGATCCCATCTCCTGAAATAACATGCCTAAGGTAATGAATCTCTGTCCTATAAAAAGCACATTTGGACAAACTGCCATACAACTAATTGTCTCTAAGACACTGTAATACCTATCTCAAGTGCTCTTCATGCTCCTCTTTATCCTAAGAATATATCAATATATCATCAAGGAACACAACTAAAAACTTATCTAGGAAGGTGTGAAATAACCCATTCATAAGGCTCATGAAAACTACTTGAGCATTGGTGAGTCCAAAAGGTACAACTGTGAACTCATAATGCCCATATCTAGTACGGAACATAGTCTTAGGGATATCGCTGTCAACAATCCATAACTGGTGGTAACCTAACTTAAGATCAATCTTGGAAAACACTTTAGCACCCTTAAGATGATCAAATAAATTGTCAATCCTGGGGAGTGAATAGCGATTCTTGATGGTAAGCTTATTTAGCTATCGGTAATCCATACATAACCACAAGGATCCATCCTTCTTCTTAATGAAGATAATAGGTGTGCCCCAAGGTGAAACACTAGGATGAATGTGACCCTTCTCAAAAAGTTCCTCTAACTAGATCTTGAGCTCATTAAGCTCAATAGTGGTCATCCTGTAAGATGCCCTCGAAACTAGAGTAGCTCCTGGCACAAGATCTATATGGAAATCAACTTCTCTATGAGGAGGCATGCCTAGAAGCTTTGTAGGAAACACATCTGCAAACTCCTGATGTATAGGATAATCATCAATTGATGGTTCCCTTTCCTCCTCATCCTCTCTATCACTAATAGTAATGGAAAATAGCTAACATCCCTTCTGCATACTCTGCTTAAGCTGCATGGCTAAGATCATACGAAGAGAGATGCCTCTTTGAATCCCATAAATCATAATAGGTGTACCATAATCATCAAGGCACTCAATCCTCTTTTGTCAACAATCTAACTTAGCTATGTGGGCATAAAGCCAATCCATGCCAAGTACTATGTCATAAGAACCAAGAGGTGTTATACGAAGATCCACAGTAGTGATTATGTCACAAATCTAGACTTGGCTATCCTTTACTAAGGAGTTGACTGACACTCTAGACCCTGATGCTAACTCCACTTCCCAACTAACTTATTGCTTAGCTGTCACCAGCCCACAATGCTCCACAAAAAATAGAGATATAAAGGAATCAGTAGCACCAGAATCAAATAAAATGCTAACACTAATACCGTTGATCATACCTGCAGCCTCTATAACTATGGCCTGGTACTTGGCCTAGCGGTTATCAATCACTACAAATACCCTATGAGACTTTCCAAAGTCTTCAATTGTAGGCTGTAATGCTGCCATATGCTGACTTCCTAGCATTTTCCCCCGAGGACAATCATGAGCTAAGTTCCCCATAGCACCACATGCATAGCAAGGACCACATGTGTGAGTCTGAACTCCCTATGGCCTAGAGTATTGCTATCCACTGGTCCTACTAGGCCCACTGAAACCCCCCCAAAAGGACTACTGAGTCTATGTTGTGGGTGCATCTGAATACTACTGACATTGATCCTTCTTCAATCCTTATGCCTGCCACTGTTTGGGCTTAGAGCCCTACTGACCCTGTGGTGGCTTCTATTTTTTATTTTGTTGGGTCTACTCCTGTGGATTCTTATTAAAAGACCTTGAAGAATGCCTATTGTTACCCTTCTAGTGACTCTTTTGGTGACCCTATGACTGAGATGCGGAGTTATAGTTTTGAGACCTATCACAAGCATCTCAAGATTTACCTTGAATCTCCTCTAAAACCAAAGCCATCTCTATGGCCTCATGAAGGGTCCTTGGAGTGGTCATTTGAACCTGTCCTAATATCCAATCATTGAGTCCCTTGACAAAATGGTTGACTCACAACTTTTCATCCTTCCTATAGTCAACATATGGTAACAACTCAAGGAAAAAAGTCTCATACTTAAGTACTCTGAGTCCCCTCTATTGGAGCTCATGGAACTCATCTATGTGCTACTACCTATAATGCTCTGACAAATACCTATCTCTAAACCTCTCTAGGAAGATCTCCCAAGTCATAGTGTCTATAGTAGTGTTGTTCTTAAATTCTTCTTATTTCTACCATGTGGAAGCACCTCCTCTCAATAGGTGTACTACAAATCAAGCCTTAATGTTGCTCTCATAATGATGCAACCCAAAGCACTTGTCTAGACTCAAAA
The DNA here is from genome assembly GCA_027943335.1 of Chamaecyparis obtusa. Lineage (NCBI taxonomy): Eukaryota > Viridiplantae > Streptophyta > Pinopsida > Cupressales > Cupressaceae > Chamaecyparis > Chamaecyparis obtusa. The sequence continues at coordinate 105,529 of BSBK01013973.1, read as the reverse complement.
TCCATGCCTCGACATTTGTTCCCTCTATAGAACCATAATACAAAGGTGGTTGTAACCATAGGAGATCTCTAATATGATCCCCAGCATCATGGGGTGCCCTTTGAACAAATCCAGGTGGCGGTTCTAGCATGCGAACCGATTCCACCTCATGTGCTCCTCGATGTCCATTTGAGTGTTTGGGATCACCATGTCTTCAATTGTTTCAATTGTTTTAAGCATACTTGAAACATCTGTAGTTGTTTCAGGAATCTCTGCAAGATATTCAGCATTGATAGTAACATCCCTATAGTATGGGTCAAATTTGACTTTATATTGCAATGCATGTACAATGTGACTCCTACTGACATAACAATCATAGGATTGGCCTATTGTATGTAATCTTTGAACTATAAGTATGTCTAGTTCTTGTATTCTTTGAGGAAGAATGTTTGCAATGTTGGTTATGTCCTATGCAAAACTTATCGTGTGTCCACAATATTTATATTGACCTCCAAAATTTTGGGTCACTTGCAATACTGGGTTTACTCTTGCAATTAGCATTTCTTCAACCTGTGTTAGTCTTTTGAGAACATCAGGTTGTTCTCCCAGATCCATGTTGTTTGAGGTCGAGAATCGATGTATGCCTTTTTCATGGAAACATCTTTTGCATGTGGGAGTCATGTCTGTTGATTGGAAGTGCATTCCTGGGTAAGATTCTTTGCATATATCACAATTTTGTAAGATGAGTAATGCATCAATCCTTTGGCGGAATTTTGTCAATGCCATTCTATAATCATTTTTTTGCCTCATGTGCACTTGTTTGTTCCTGTCTTGCAATGGAATTTGTTGTTCTTCATATAGTCCATCTTGTAATTGTGTGACTTCTTGGTCTATGGTTGTCTCTTCAGCAGCGTGTGATTCTCGTTGCTGTAAAGTATTTGAAACTTTCTCTAATCTTTTCACTCATCTGCGGCCAGATATTGTATCTTTATTTTGGGCATAGTATTCTTGATATCTTTTTCTTCTTTCTTGTTGTTTGAGCTCAAAATCATGATTTCTTAGGAGACTGTTTGTTTGTTGTTGTAATGAAATTTGTTGAGCTTCATATGATTGTTCTTGTAATTGAGTTGTTTGTTGCTCTATGGTTAATTCTTGAGTACATTGTGCTTGTATTTCTTGTGCAGGAATCGAAACTTGTAATATTTTTGTGTGTCTACGCGCAGGTATCATATCTTTATTATGAGCATAGTATTCTCAATTTCTTTTGCAATGTTGTTGTCGTTGGATCTCAGAAAGTTGATTTAGTGGGAGGTGGTTTTTAGTAGAAGTTTCCATATATTGAAGGCTGCAAATATGATATTTTTTTTGTTAGATATAGTAGAACTTAGTAACTAATATCTAGAAAAAAAAATGTTACAAAGTAAATTTAAGCATAATCACATATTACTAATATTCAGCAACCATCATAATATAAATTCAAATGTATAGTGTGTTATATTCATTCAACAAAATTGTTACAAAAATTCATATTTATACAAATCACCACAAAATGATTTACATGGATAAGAGTAGATGCTTTTGTAGAGGTGTAGCATGTACAAGAAAGAGGAATATATAATTTATATTAATGGAAGTAGACATATTTCTATATATCAGAAGATTCTAGTTGTTTGTTCTTTGTATTGGATGACATTTCTTCGATTCTGGAAAGTAGGCTGTTACTTTCAGCAATAAAATCTAGTTTTTGCACTCTTGTTATGATTGCATTCATTCAGGATACATTGTTGTACACCTCTTTATTGCACATTAATGTGAAAACATATTCCCTGTTAAGGACATCTCTTATGACCTGTTCACTAGTCTTCTCTGCATCATTGTTAAACTGTAAGGTGTACAAGTCTTTTGCAGACATTTCCATTAGTTGTGTTGCTCGATCAAATGCAATAGCCCACATTATGTCTGTATGATCTTGAAGATTGATTTGTAGCATATAACCATAATTACAATCGGCTGGGTTTAAATTGCACTTTGAACAATACCAATTACCTTTGCTATCTTGAGTCAAGGCCTTTTTGCATTCTCGATCACCTGACTGATGAGGACATGCTGGATAACAAATTTTGTCTTGTTTGATAAATAATGTTGTTTCTCTCAACATACATTGTAGGGATTCTCTTGTATCTTGGGTCTTTTTCAAAATTTCTAAAATGGTCATTTGTGGGGTAGTTGTTGGTGTCTCATTGAGCCTTGTTGTAGCAGTTGTCAAGTTACATCCGCTCTCTTGGAACCAATTTTTCAAGTCTGATGTCTGTTGCAATTCTGGATCTATTGCTATATTAGTATTAGTTGATGTGCTGAGCACCTTTCCATTATATTCAGAAACACAACAATTTTTAACTGCAAGGACAACTATTTCTTTATTTTGGTACTTTTCCTCTAGTTGATCACCTACCTTTTCTTCTATTGATCCCCAGAGTGTGATATCAATACATTTGTCAGACATATCTAGTAGTGTTATGGTACGATGCAATAGTTATGTACCATCTCTTCTCCTTATTGTTGATGTTGAATTGACAGATGTGACAACTCCTATTGCATCAATAGTTGTGTTGTTGGGCTTTGCCATTATTTCACTAATAGGTGTGAAGGAAAAATGGTTCTTTGGAATTAAAACATCATCTTCACAATGCTTGACTTTTGAGTTAGCTGCCAAAGAAATTTCTAATCCACTATTCAATTTGTTATAATTCCTATTAGCAGTCTTTATTGCTCCACCTAAAATTGTATATATTGCACCCAACTGTATATTGTGGTAGTGAATATTGGCTACCTCATTGAAACACGTAACTCTTGTTTTGGTTCCTTCCATATATCTATTATGTCAAAGTTGAAAACTTGGCCACTTCCTTTTTCATTTGTATAATGTTGTATTTCCTTCTTCATGGTGACACGAGCTTTTATGGTCCAGCTTGGTTGATATGGATTCAAGTTCTTAATAGGTGTAATTGTAGTAGGTGACTATGATTTGGTTAGTGGAGATTGTATACCAAATAGTATCTTTCGTTGAACTATTGGATCTAGCCTTACAATCCCGGTAGAGTGAGGAGAAATTGTTGTAGGCTTAGCCACATCTCCTGTTGTACGATGATCTAGCTTTGGTTCAATAGGTACTGGGTTGCCTAATATCTCATGTGTTGTAGATATGATCTGAAGATCACCAATGAAAATCCACCTACATATTCATCAAAAGTGTACTTATTAATAGGAAAGAGTTTTAATACTCAGTGATTGAGGAAAAAAGTTGTATATTAATTAGTTAAAAAATTTGTTTGTACTAACCAGATTGTACTTATTTTTGGACTACTTTACTTTATCAGGTGGATCAGCGTGCCCAAAACCATGTCTTTTGCAATGACAAAATGATTGTATCTCACTGGCAATGATGCTCTTTGGATATGTAGTCCATCTGATATATATAATTTGTATCTAATGTTGCAATCATTTGTAGGTGCAAACTTTGAGATGGCTATTATTTGTACAATTGGTTCATGAACCAGGTGTTCCCTGTGGATTGTGCTAATTGCATTTTTAGTTAATTTTGTAGTCATGATGTCCAAATTGGTTTGTCGACTATTGTTGATGCTTATTCTAGCTTCTATTAACTACGCAGAGACATGTTGAGTCATTAGAGAAATGAAGTATAGAAAACTATTAAACCTCATCATTTGTGAAGAAATGCTGATTTCAAATAGAGCAATAGTCCAAATACCAAAATAACAAAATTCTTATTTCAAACATATGCTAGAAAAAACCAAAAACCTATTCGGCTAGGCTATATTCCATATACAAATAGCATTACATAGGAGATTGAGATAGTTGAGAACTTTTACAAATGATGTTAATATTGTACATAGATATTTACATATGTTTGTGTATATGGACAATTTCATGGACTTAGAAAAACCTTTGAAACACAGCTTTAATTTGATTTTCATTTCCTTGATTGTAATATTTATCATAAGCTAATTCTTGTAGGAGGGTACAAAGACCCTCCAGTTGCTTGCAAACCACATGGAATCTTTTTGAAGCATCTTGTATGTTTGTGATTTGAGTCTGTTGCACGTCGGTTGCATTTAGACCCATGTCTATTATGCTTCCACTTATTTCTGCATAGGTTGTGCGCAACATATTTGAGAGTGCTATAATATTCATTCTGTTAGGATTCATCCAATCAATAGAGTTTGACATAGTTGTTGATGTTGGGGCCATGTGCTTAGAATCATCGCTTGAGACATCTATGATGTTTGGTGATGAATGGTTGGTTGGGTTGTTGTTTGCCATTGTTTGGAAAGCAACTATATGAGATAAGTTAAAAGTCATTCTAAATAGAGTTTACTATCCAACTTTGTATTAAACTATGATGCATGCATTCATAGTCTCTACCTATACTGGAAAAGAGAGCTTTGTCAAACAACTCCTATGCTTTATTACTTGATCACCGTACACTCCTATTTAGTCACAACCTTTGAATATGCTAGTAAGGTTACCGAGTTCAGAATTCATCTTGGTATGCTAAAGCTTATTCTTATATATATTCTTTAAATTTATGGCTAACTCTCATGCATGATAGAACTGAATATAGTTAATATTTAATAGAATAGATACATGAAATCAGGACAATAAAAGAAAGATTAAATAAAAGAACACGTTATTTAAAAAAATTAAAAATAAGATAGAACATATGATTTTATATTATATGAGTTCAAGAAGCTTAAGAATATAAAAAACAATAGAAATATTTAACTAAAAATAAAGAACTAATGTTTAATGTAGAAATATCAAAAAGATTTTCTATGTTTCTAAATTTTAAATATAACAATAATGCAAATTCAATTCACAAATATTTTAAAAATGACATGTTTATAAATTTAAAATAAAAATAATGTTTCCAAATTAAAAAAATCAACTTAAGAATAACAAAAAAAAATAGAAATATTTAATTAAAAATAAAGTCTTAATGTTTAATGTAGAAATATCAAAAAGATTTTCTATGTTTCTAAATTTTAAATACAACAATAATGTAAACTCAATACACAAATATTTTAAAAATGACATATGTTTATAGATTTTATTTCCAAATTCAAAAAATCAAAACTACTGGATACACAAATATTTCAAAATATAATTATGCTAATTTAGAATAATTTAAAAAGAGAGAATTTATGTGTTGTTTTACTGTTAGAATATTTTTGAAGTATTTTCCTAATATCAATTAAGAAACTTTCTTAAATTAACAAATCTATTTAATTGATATAACAACTAAACTTAAAAATCTATAATAAATAATTTTGAAAAGAAAAAAATAAAATTTAAAAATCTTGCATACCTACTTTATAAAATACTTTTTAAATAGCTAAAAGCAATGATTTCCTCTGACTGTACATCTAGGTACAGGATTTTTCAAACATTAGCCTGTTTCTCTATTATATAGTACCACATATTTAATAGAATAGAAACATGAAATCAGGGCAATAAAAGAAAAGATTAAATAAAAGCAGACGTTATTAAAAAATTTTTAAAAAAGAAAAAATATATGATTTTATATTATATGAGTTGAAAAAACTCAAGAATATAAAAAATAGTAGAAATATTTAATTAAAAATAAAGTCTTAATGTTTAATGTAGAAATATCAAAAAGATTTTTTATGTTTCTAAATTTTAAATATAACAATAATGTAAATTCAATACACAAATTTTTAAAAAATGATATATGTTTATAAATTTTAAATAAAAATAATGTTTCCAAATTCAAAAAATCAACTAAAGAATAACAAAAAAAATAGAAATAGATCCTTTCCCTCCTCATGATCATGTGGAGGGCTCCTAGTCCTTTCTCTGGCCTCTGATCTATGTCCTCCGGACAACTGATACTCTGACTGAGTGATAACTGGAGGCAACCTATCCTGTATAACCCCGATGAGGTTCTGTAAGGCTAGCAAGACCTCTTGAATAGGATTTGGTGGTGGTTTGGGAGGAGGTTGCTGATTAACTATTGATATCTCTACCCTTTGTTCATCTTGCATGTGAACTGTGGGGGCTCACCTAGATCCTCGTCCTCTATTACATCTTTGAGGTTGACGTGTAAGGGTAGGCATCCTAGCAATTGCAAGAAGGTTAAGTTAGATAAGAAATGTAATGGGTTTAATGGCACCAAGTTTTCACTAACCTGGCTCTGATACCAAAATGTCATGCCCATATTTCTACAAGCAAAACACACTAATTTTTTTTTAAAAAGTTATAAGTTTAAGTTTAAGGTTAACATTTGACTAAGTTGAACGGTTAAAACCGAAAGAGAGAAGATATACTTTTGATAGAGGGAAAACATGGCGTGGATAATCAAATTACGCACACCCCTAAACATGATGACATGCCCAACATACTTCCAGGGTTTAGTAATTTAATCTTAATCTTAGTCCATTAAATTGATTATTCACTAATTGCCAGTATATCAAACTATTAATGGATTTAAAAATCACTCCTCAAAATATTGACAAATTAAATTAAACTATAGTTAAGAAGAGATTATTATAGTATTACTTAATTAAATATAAACTAGTTTGAAACTAAATCCCTACAACATATAACCTTCAATAGAATCAAAATAATTTGATTATCTAAATCAATTTATTTATTTTTTATCATTTATTTTACTCAAGTTCATCACAAGGGTTCGTACTTGAACACCCCCTTTATGGTTCATTAAAATTTTCAATTATCCTAGTAATTACATTCCGATTTAATAATCTCCCAAATAGTATCATAGAATTAAACCTCTAAATTAAAGTTCTTTCATTTGATTAAAAATCACTAAAATAGAAAACTCATTTGGAGAAGTTATTAATCTTACATCCATAATTAAAAGACTAATTTCAAAAATATTATAATTTTAATAATCTCACCGCTAAAATAAGGTTAATATTTCCTAATAGATTTTTTTTTATAAAAAATTATTATTTTCATAAGGCTTTGACAATCTATCATTTACTACCACTATTCTATCACCATTACTTATTATTATAAGTTTGAATTCCTTGACAAAATATTTAAAGTCATAACATAAACTTAAAGGGAAAAAAATAAGGTAGCAAAAAGGGAGAGGGGTTTTGGGGGGAAAAAATAAAAGAATGATGAATATTTTAAATAGGGATTGTCTTTTCCAAGACCTAACCTTAATCCTGAAATTAGGGTTAGTGGGGAAAAGTCAAATTGTAAAAAGTTTCCCAAATCTTCATTTTTCCCTCAAAAACTTCCCTCCCAAGCCCTAGTGGCCGAACTCTTTTTTTTTTTTGTATTGCATTTTATAGGTGGAAGAAGATACCAAGGAAGAGGGTTTGGGAAGCACAAATCTTTTAGATATGTATATATACCCATATATACAATACTATATATATGGTTATATAAAAATCTTCTAAAAAAATTGTGCATGAAAAGGCTACCAATGAGATTTTATCTCTTTCAAGCCCACTGGCCTGAACATGTGCTATACAGAGATTTTGGTAGATAATGCTTAGCCACATTTTTATTTGTCGAAAATGTTTGGGGCTTTGCCCCTGTTTTATTATTATTATTTTTTTAATGAATGCACATATTATTTCGTGGGGAGGGGGGGAGCCGAGCTCAAACCCTAGCCCTTGCGATTTCTTTTCCCATGGCGGCAGACATTTTATCACTGACATAGTGGCTGAAGCCACTACGGAAATGAGATGATCACTGTCGCAGTGGCCTAAGCCACTATGACAGTGAGCTCCTCACTGTCGCAGTGGCCTAAGCCACTACGTTAGTGAGTCCTCACTGTCGCAGTTGTTGAAGCCACTACGACAGTACGCTCCACTCACTGTCGTAGTGGCCGAAGCCACTACAATAGAGAGGTTCCCTAGCTGCTTTGGCCTCTTGATGCCCATGCTAAGAGGTAGGGTTATGGCAGCGAGGCCCCAAAAAAAATTCTTTTTTTTTAATTTTCTTTTTATAATATGTTTTTTTTTTTAAAAATTACATTTTAAAACAATTTTATTTCATAGTAATAATATTTTTTTAAAAAATAAAAAATAAAATAGTTAGTTTAAAACAATAAAGAAGTATATTTCTTTTTGTTTATAATTTATTTTAAAAAAAGAAAAGGAACAACAAACGTAAATGTAGATTTTTCTATCAACATATACAATAATTTTCTTGAGTGGACAAATAACAACAAAAAAAATCATTCATTATTATATACACATTCTCTTTTTGTTTAAATACTATTAAAAAAAACAATGATTAAAGTAGGAACTAGAGTAATTCCAAAAATCTATTTTTTTTTGTAAATAAATTATGACAGGTCTAAATACATTTTATCTCTCCTGAAATGCACATTTTCTTTTGATGTTTTTTCTTCTAGATATTCAGAACATCTATTGTATACAACAAATAAATTAAGATGTATAGATGTATATGTTTATATATATATATTTTTTACAACAGCATTAAAATAACAAAGTTTGAAACTATCAATAAACAAAAATGTTGCATTAATATTTTAAACATCAAGATCAAAATAAAATTTTCCTATCATTCTCTTTACAACTTTAGATGAAATAGTGGAATACTTTTTCCAAAAAATCAATTTAGTAGAAATCAGTTTTCCTTTAGTAAGACTCTTTTCCATATTGCAAAAAGGTGTAACATATACAAATGCATATATATATTTGTGAATCTAAATATTTTGCTTGGGAATAAAATTTATACTTATATTCCTTTGAAGATCATATATTCAACTAATTTAAAACAACACATTGGTTTCATGTCATGAAAACTAAACTTGACCTTAACAATACACTTTCATTTGAAGTAAGATACACTAGGGAAATGGAACCAAGAAGTTCAACAATACACTAATTACAAACTTTACATAGCAAGGGTCCCATGGGGATTTTACAATAATACAGAATCAAACATAAGGCTGTAATCTATCCTCCACAAGCTCTCTCTAATTCTTACAAATCTGAAAATCTTCACACAAAATACATGGCTTCAAAACCTATAATACAAAACATGGAGAGAGACCATGGGGAAGCTCACCTCCCAACCTAGGCTTCTAAGAATCCACCCCGAATCTAGGGGAACCATCACATAGACAAGGATACACTCACACACAATTCCAAAACATCATTCACAAAATGAAAAAAATCAACACATAAACTCCCTTCCATGGTTTTCACATAGGTCACTGAAAACCCATTGTTGGGGTGAAGGTGGACCAAATACTCTAATGGAGAGATAGCCTAAATCCATAAATTTCAACACAAGCCTTCACAAGGCATGAAACATCACTTAGTATCCACTTCCATACAAAAACTCAACCACAATCCTTATGACCCTCAAGGCATTGCAGCCCAATGAAAATACCCTTATGACCCCCATGGAAATGGCATCAAGGAGCCCATACTCCATGATTTCTCCCTCTCCTCCTTAAGGACTCCTTAAGGAGAGACTCTACACCCATGAGCTATCCTATAAACCCTTCACCCCCAAGGCTACTCTTCCCTTCCAAGGGTGAGTGTGGCCTTGAGAACTCTCTTACATAACAAGAAGAATACAAGAAACACAACACAAAGGAAATACCATACACAATATAGATGAAAGACATAGTAACACAAATATTTCTACAAGAATGAGAAAACTACAATTTTCATAAGATCACATTCATCAAGCATTCTTCAACAAGAGAATGAAGAGAGCCACCAACCTAGATCCAAGTTTATGGAAGATATTTGATGAAGAGCCTCCTCTTTCCTAAGTCTCCTTCAAAATTAGCAATGTCTCTAAGTCTAGAGAGTGGGTGTTTAAACTCTCCAATAGGAAGAGTCCTCACTAGAAAGACCTCTACACAACTCCCCATAACCCCCTAGGGATAAGGAAAGCCCTCTAATTGGTTGGTCTTCCCTAAGCCTCTTACAGCTTTCCAAAATTGGTCTATTACAAAAGCAAGCTAAAAAGGTGGGATAAGGACTACCTTACTAATGGGTGGTGTTCTTATCAAAACATGGTCCCAAAAGTTGATTTTCGGCCATCTTGGAAAACCAACTTTTGCATGGGTCATTTTTTCAACTAAAGGTTGTCCTATGGTGAAAAATGACCCTTACCCATAGGTATACCAAGTGGGCTAACTAAAAATGGCCTAAACACTCTCCTAGACACCATTTTAACCCCCCAAAAGTCCATGTTAAATTCAAATTCGAAATCCTTGAGTTGACACTACCTCAAACTCCCTAACCAAAGGATTTCTCATGGGGATCCTCATGGTATTATCCTAGGTTGATGGGCATCCAATCTCCAAGTGGACATGTCATGGCCACAAGTACACATACAAGTGTCAAGTGATATAACAAGAAAGACACATCACAAGCCATGTGGCATATCCACTTGAGCATTCACAAAACAAATTACATTACAATTTAACATATTAATTAAACACACATGCTCATCAAATTTACAAATCAAACATGATACAATGAGGTTTTGTCTCTTAACAGACACAACCTTGGCTTGAACTGATATCACATACATCTATGCTTTGGTTCCCCAAATTTACCATGGTCTAATTCCCTGCACAGTAGATCCAACATCAGTAGTCCAAGGAAATATAAATTTAAATTCATAACATTCATGATCAAGATAAATCATCTGCAATATCCCTAATTAAGTCATAATTCACATAACATAATAATTCATTGAGAAAACATATATAACTCATTATGTAATTAAACAAATTTAACACTTGATAAAACTCTTAGCAACATAATAAAATTAATCATTCATCTCCTAATTAATCACACAATTTAAATTTTATCAAGACATCCTAACATTCATAAGAAAACTTATTAACCATAATGTTGAATTATAAGGATGTCATAGTAATCATCATAATAACATAACATAATGTGCATCCAGCCACTATGAAGATAAAGAAATCCATCACATAAAGTGTCTATAAACCAAAATGCATCAACATATAGTATCTAGTAGGTCTATCCCTAGTGCAGAAACTAAATAACTATGACTGGCTCAGGGTGAGGTCTCACACTCTTCCTCGGTTAATATGTGAGTTTTCACTTGAGTGTCTTTAGTGATATCAACAATAGTTATTTCATCCTTCTTCTTACTCTCTTTAGCCTTCTGAGCTGATTCCTTTTGAATCTGATGTTCACTAACATCCTCCTTATTATCCAATTAGCTTTCTTGGATGTGCTTGCACTCTATTGTGCACTCTTATCAACTAAAAGACTAAAAAGTATCTTCCATAATCTTATACTTTGTTGCACAATATCTTCAACCTTGTGTTGAAGGATAGAGTATGCCCGAAGATTGATGATAAATCTATTCCTATACTGCTCCATATACTTTTGAATGTATTCATGGGATAAGTCAGGCATGACTTGAGCAAGAGTGCTCTCCCTGATTTTCATCTTGGTCATTAAGGCATATTCCCATTTCTGATCTATCCTCTAGTATAATTCATCAGGAATAAAATTCCCTAATTGAAGTGGTGTAATCTTGAATATACAAATCATCTCAAGCATAGCTTGTTCTTCTCTCTCCTTGTCTTGAATGCTCAGTTTCTCAAATCTTATTTTCTTCAAGCCTGCCAGGCCAACAATTATTTTGATGTTGTGACATATTTCATCCACAATTAGTGATCTCTTCTATGTTGGAACCTTTTTCTTTACTTCCTCATCACTATCAGTTTCCTCATCATCCTTCTCAAAGATAAGTTTTCTTCTTGGTTTCTTCCTTATTTGACTCAGCACTTCCTTAGCCTGAACTAGCTTTCTTTTTCAAGATGTAGGGGTTTTCTTTTATGGCTTAGCAGCTATGACAGTAGAAGCCACTCTAGCTCTCAGCCTAAGTACTGGTGATTAGATGGGCTTAGGTTTTTGTATTGGCTTCTTAATAGGCTCAGAAATAGATTCCTTCTTTCCTTTCTTTACTACCACATTCTCCTCTTGTCCACTTTCTTCTGACTCACTAGATTTGTCCTCTCCTAATCCCCGAGTCAATTTAAGAGGTTCATCTACCTCTTCTCCTCCTAACATTTTCTCTATGTTTTTCACTATCTTCTTTATTCTTCTCTCCATGGTAGCAGATTTTAATTCCATGGTTATCTTGGCCTTAGCTTCCTCATAGGTTCAAAAATGTGTGACCTTCTTGTCAACTTCCACATCTAATAGGGTTGTGATTGTTGTTGTTGTTCCATCAATAGTTACCTCATAAGGTAATGGCATTAGCCATGATACCCTTGGTACGATTGCTTGTGCATATGTATAGTTTGTATCAACTAGAAAACATGTCTTTATAGTACTTATCCACTAGAGATACAAGGATCTTGCTTCTCTTCCTCATTTTCTTCTTAAATTCAACAAAATAACTCTCCATTAAAATTTCAAAATTTTCACCCATTTGATCGATAAAATCACTAATCTGTAATGTCACTGGTCTATTCTTATCCTATTCTACATCTCCAATAGTAGGAAACCTTTTCTAAATGTAGAAAAGTAAACAAACAAGTAAGGAATGAAACTTATACATAGAGTTCTTTGCTTTTTAGATTGATGTAATATTTTTGGCAAGTTGTGTCAATTGGAGCTTGACAAGGTGATATGTATGATCCTTCTTTATTATCTTCCACACTTGGTCCACTGCCATGCATGGGACACTATCCAACCGACTAGACTGATAAAACTTGTGAGCTATCACCCTCATTGCAAATTCAATTTCTGGGTCTGTGATAGTTGAAATATTCATACCTCATTTGTTCCACACTACCTGGGTGTTTGTTTGATTTTCCTCTTCACTTTGACATCTCGTTGTCTTCTTTCTAGTGAGTTTAGTGTATCTAGTTACCCGGTGAATCATATCTTTTGTAATTTGGATAGGTCCATCATCCAGCCAAATTTTCATATCATGTACTCTGGTCAGTACAATCTTGATCCACTCAACTTTAAAATTTTGTGAGAAATCAAGAGATTGCACTAACCCTCACTCATCAACCTTCTGATGTTCGGGCTTCAACACCCCATTGCTACAAAGTTTACCATATGTTTCTCTAAGCTCATAGTCTTTGATTTCCCCAATCTTACGTATGTAACATGAATGAATGTCATTGATCATTAAAACCTTCTGAGGGATAGAAGATAGGGCTCCAATAAAATATCCCATAATTGCACTTTCTGGAATGGCCTGGAACTTCTCTGGCTTGCATGCATCATTCCTCACAATTTGAACATTGAAAACCTCCTTCCCTTGCTTCTTAACTACAGCTGATGATGAAGATGCCATTTCTTTAAACTTAAGGGTTTAATATCTAAAACAAATAATTTGGTAAAACACCTTACACAAGTATTTCTCAGATATTTTCTGATGACATGTTGTGAAGATTTCTACAAATCATGCTTAACACTAATCGCTCTAGTTGATCTCTCCTGAATCGCTATGAAAAATTCTCAAATTGCTGGTGAAATTAAAATAAATGGTAACTACCTACTTTATAGACTTCAAATGGTCAGATTAGGGCTTCATTAATGATTTGTACACTTTTTAGGTGAGATATAGCTGACTCAGTAATCTCATGTTAACTGGGTTAATATAAGCTCAGTTGATACATCCATTTAGTTTTAGCTCGGAGTACATCACAGGAGCTCAAAAAACACTAGTGACTCAGTCACTATAGACTAAAATACTGATGCTCAGCATCAAATGTATAATGTATATCTTCACTCAAATCTATCCTAAAAGTATGTGCAAGATCATGGTATACCAAACTATGGCCTTAAGTGGCAATGAAAAATAAAAAAATTAGGGTTAGTTAACTTGACCTAAAAAGTTGAACATCTTATGAACCTTATGTGAAAAAGTTGTAAGAATAGAATCTGTAGGAAATTGAATGTAGTTTCTAAACTACTAGCCCTTTTCTGAATTTTTTTTTATCTAATTGTTCAAAATTTTGGATTTCAATGCAATAGTATGAAAATTTCAAGGAAAAGATAAAAAGTACATGTATGTCTGACCACCTTAATGATGCAGGAGCATCTCAGGTCCTTGGCAATCCTGTCACAAAAAATATTTTGATGTTTGTATGTGTTGCTCGGTTCCTTCTTTGACTAAGTTGGTTTGGTAGTTGGTCGATTTCCTTTGGTTACCGAGTTTAGTCATTTATCTCCTAGGTGGTAAGTTGCTTCACCGGTGCTCGATGATGCTTGTTTGTTTCTCGGTCATCCTTTCTTATAGAGTAGTTTAATTTGAGTTTTTGTTGAGGTTGACTTGTGCATTGATTTTGGGTCACAGATTTAATGCTGGTATCCACCATTGGGAAGTGTGTGGTCCTAGATCTGACCGTTTCATCCATTGATTATGGATCTGAAGGCCGACTCAGTTTGGTAGCCTCTTGTATAAATGTAGTTGTTTGGTTAGATTTTAGGGAGACAATTTTTGATAAAAGTAAGAAGATAGAAGATTAGAGATTGCTGGCAGATCTTCGCATGTTTGAGGACTTTTGTAATTCATTGTAATATCAGGCCATAACCGAGAAGGCCTTACCGCCTAGCATGTATGAATCCAATTGAATGAATGAAATAATCATTGATCCTACATTCTCTCTCTCACTGTTCTTGTTGTTATTGCTTTCATGTGTTGTTGAGCAGGCTGGATCATTAGGGTGTGCCATTGTTTGGCCCCTGTGATCCCTGCCCTTGCATCACTTAATCACAATCAAATGATGATATATTTTCCCAAGATTCTAGATATAAGTAGTAGACTCATTCATGGATGTGACCCATATTTTTCTGTAATTTTTTGCTAAATAAATAATTAATTATAAATTTTCTGCTACAACCTTTTCAGAATAAAAAAAATCTCGTGTCTGACCACCTTAACTAATTCTAAACTTTACAAAATTGAAATTTTTTTTTTCTTATAGTAGCCAAAGCATAGAATGTGACACATGTTTCAGATTTCAAAAAGGTTAAATGGTTTGAAAGTTATAGTTGTTTTTCAATCAGCATGTCACTTATGACTTTAAAGATAACTCAATTGAAAAATAAGTAATAATTACTTACCAAACTCGAAACTTGATAGCAATTATATTGATGGAAAGCTGATAATGTCTTTAATAAACCATTTTCATTTCATCAGTTTTAGGAGAAAAAATAGTCGTAAGCTACATGGTCGAAGTCTCGATATCAGAAACTATCTCCTAAAACATGCCTAAAGGGTTGACCACCCACGTTTGGTATTGCCCAAAAAAATACCAAGCCTAATTGGATATCCGATAAAATTGGATATCTGAAATTTTTGGATATCCAAAACTTCCTGCCTATTTTGAAATTTCAATTGCACTATTTTCTCAAATTCAAGTTTCATATTAAATGTATTTTTTTTATGGTAATATTAATTGTGTTATATTAAATTATATTCTTTTTATGTTAATATTAATTCAATTGAGTATTTTTTTCAATTTTAAGTTATATATTATAAATTATTATTTTTAATATTAATATTAAATAATAATAGCATAGCATTTAATAATGGGAACTCAAAACTAGAATATTTACCTTTCTTAATGACCTCCTTAAAAGATTTTGACTACTGGACAAATCCTTCTTCACACTTCTGGTGGCATCAGCTTTAGGGTTTCATTGTAGAGCATTACTATTATAATATAAATTTTATAATAGCATGTATTATATTATTATTATTTATTTCTCTACTGTATAATAATATAATATTAACTTATTAAAAATTTATATTATTTGTTTAATATTGTACCTAAGGGAGGGAGAGAGACAGAGAGAGAGAGAGGGGGGGGATGGGGAAGGAGAAGGGGAAGGGGAGAGAGTAGGAGAGAGAGAGAGAGAGAAGGGGAGAGAGAGAGAGAGAGAGAGAGAGAGAGAGAGAGAGAGAGAGAGAGAGAGAGAGAGAGAGAGAGAGAGAGAGAGATTTTGGAAAAAATTTGGCTAGAGATAGCAGATATCTAATCCTTTTTACTGGTGTAAAGTAAAAACAATATTCTCTGGGTACCTCTAGTGAGTCACATTTTTTTGCTGAATTACGGGATTCGAGTTGTAGCGAATCATGTTTTGTCATTAGAGAAGACAAAAATCCACTTTTTGATTGGATTTTCTCTATTACCAAAGGTGTTTGCATCACCTTTTTGGTCTAACTATGTGGAGTAGTAGTCATTGAAAGCATAAACGGAAGAGGAGACTCACAAATGAAGATGTTGAAGTGTATAGAGAAATTGATAGGGTTGCCCATCAGAGCAAGAGACAAGGTATGCTAAATATTAATGAAGATTTCAGCATAGACCCACCTTTGAATGTGGTTTCAAGTGAAGAACATGAATTTGAAGATGAAAATGTAGGTTTTGAAAATGAGAATTTAGGTTTTGAAGATAAAAATGTAGTTTTTGAAAATGAACATGTAGATGTGGCCAATGGAAGTGTGGACATTGTCAATGACAATCCACTGATTGAATATGAAGGAATTGACAATGATAATGGTGTAGAAGAACCAAATCAACATTACACATCTCCAAATTATATGAGAAATGAGGTCCCTTCGGAGGAAGAAAGACAAACTTGAAAATTGAGACATTCAAGAAGAACTAAATGGTTACTTGAAATTGATGAGAATATAATGAGCAATTTCGATGGAAAGAGATCATAAAGAACCATTTGGTTGTGGGCTTCAAAACTTTTTGATCAATTTTTTAGCCACAAGACGTTGGTTGAGCAATGTCAAATGTTTGTGCAATTGTTAAAGATATAGAAGATGAGACGTATACTAGTCAAATTGAAGATTAGTGTGAACAAGAAAAAGGAGTGGAATGCTATTATTGTGAGAAATCTTTTTAGTGCTCTCAATTCTATTGGGAAGACTACCAAGGAAAAAGATAAGAGAGCTTCTAGGAGTGTTATTACAACCTCCTTAGTAAGTCATCATTTGAGAAAGGCTCATTTGATGAGACAAACTTGTGTTGGCTTGACTCTAAATGATAAAATTTTTGATAGAGCACTTGCAAGAAGAGAAAGGCTTGATGATCCTCTTCAAAATGATACATGGGCTTATGGTGGGATACTTTCACACTATGATAAGAAGCTTACCAATGCTGTGAAGGATCAAATTCAACTATTTTGGAAATCTAACTCAAGAGTGTCACCAAATGCGAAGGATGTCTTGAAGTTGAGAATTGGCATTCGAGACTACACCCCGCATCCCAAACATTATTTGGAGGTGATTCAAACAATGTTGTTCAAAAAATTTTGTGAGACGCATCCAACATTGCAAATATCACAAAGATCTTTTGAAGCCCTGAAGCCTTTTTTTGTGTGCCTCTTAAGATTTGAAATACTTGTTGTTGTAAATATCATGTGGAGTTTTCAATGCACCATGAATTGTTACGATCCATTCATTCTACTTTGCATAGTAGTGAAATGTTGGAGGAGTGTGATGCAAGTGCTCTTCCAAAATCATCAAGAGACTTGCTAGATTATTTTTTATGTCCTAGAGATGATGGATGTTTCTTTTATTTAAAAGATTTCTTAAATGACAAGTGCTCAGAGTGTGGTGGGCTAGTGAAGTTTGTTGAATGTTTTCATGAGGGCTGCGAACATAATTTTGGAAAGACAATTATCCAAAAAAAGGTATATGAAACCATTAAATATACTTTAAAAAGTGGAGGTGAAGGTTCAAGACGTGATTTGGTTGCTAATGTAGCTTATTTTATTTCAGATTTCAGGAAGAATCCTTTTTACAAGTATGCAAGGCATAGTCACAGGTCTCAGTTGTTGGCTCAACAATTCAGGATGTGTAAGGACACTTTCCCAATTGGCACTATTATATTAGTTGTTGACCTTGCATAGAACTATACATTGCAGCCCCAAAATGAGTTGCAAGCTCAATATTACAATTCTATTCAGGTTTCTATTTTGTGCACATAACATATTTTTGTGCACATAACATATAGACATTCCCCAACACCAAATGGAATGTGCCATTAGCTCTAGTTGGGAGGTTAAATGCTAGGGACAACCCCATTTTGACCACTGAATCAGTAGAACATTCCAGACCAAAGTGTCCCCAAGGTGCACTAAGCACGATTGGGTAGAAAAATTTCAAGGCTCGTATCCTAGAATCCATGAGAGGTATCGGTGATTTGTGAGATGCTACAAGACTACATTTCTGAGGCCTACATTAACCTCTCTCCATTCTAGGAGATTCAAATTTGTTTGAATTTGGCATGCCAATCTCACTTGATGCCAAAACTTGCAGTGAGGGTCAGTTGAAAGTTGCACCAATGGGTTTTTTCCAAACCATTTGTCCCGGCACTAAATGGACTATTCCATTAGCTCCGGTTGGGTGGGTAAATGCTAGGGACAACCCCACTTTGACCACTAAGTCAGTAGAATGTTTCATACCATGCTAGACCAAAGTGTCCCCAAGGTGCACTAAGCACGATTGGGCAACAAACTTTTGAGGCTCATATCTCAAACTCTGTAAGAGGTATCAACAATTTGTGAGATGCTATAGGACTGTGTTTCTGAGGCCTACAATAACCTCTCTCCATTTTGGGAGATTCAAATTTGTTTTAATTTGGGACACGAGTCTCGCTTGATGCCAAAACTTGCAATGAGGGTTAGTTGAAAGTTGCACCACTGGATTTCTTCCAAATCATTCGTCCTGACACCGAATGGACTATGCCATTAGCTCCAGTTACATGAGTAAACACTAGGGAATAGTAATGGTTGAATTTTTTAATCAAATCAATCAATGAAAATAAAGTTCTCTACATTTTTATAGTTCTCTATCCCATGGAACAGTCCAGGCAATAGTGAATTGATTAGAATAAATCTAATGTGATCTTGGCTTGGTTGTGATATAGGAATGATGTCTTGTATTTGTTTAAAAGTTTATGTAACTATTTCATTGTTTGGAATATCATTCCAATATTAGAATTGACTGATGTCGAGGACAGGACTGGCATTGTAGGCACACATGAATACAATGTAGCACATAAATTTTGAATTCACTTAAATGATGAATTACATGTGTGAACACATGTAGCATATAAAGCATACACATAAATTTGATTAAGTCATGAAGCATACATGTAGCACATATTTTATAAAGCATACAACATGAATTCACTTAAGTCATGCACGTAGCCCATACATGTGAATTTAGGTTATGAAGAATGTGTTGGAGATTTGCCAACAAGCCAGTACTAACTATATGTTTGTCATTGATGACAACATATGGAAAGTAGCATGCGTGGAAGTCTTATGTAGTAAGATTTTAGTATATGTAGCATGGACATGATATCAACATGATATCATGGGCACAGAGGTTAACTGTTAGTATGGATAGTTATATAGTAGCTTGTGTCAGCAGTGTTCCTAACAGAGTAACAGGCAGTGTTCTATGTATGATTGTTCCTATAGTTATCATGAAGCCTTGCACCTTTGGATATATGATGGGGATATGTTAGTGATGTTACATTCATGGATGTAGAGTCTGATGATTAGTACAAGAGAAGTTGTGTAGTCACTATTCACCAGTAGCAGTTTCCTATGTTTATTCAAAAGAGCCAACAGAGATTTTATTGGTTCTAAAGTTGCCCCTATCTTTTGGGTATGTGCCCTTGGATTTAAGCTTAGAGAAGAGTTATTGATGTTTGGTTAAGAGTGCATGAATTAATTTATCTTGAGGAGAAAGATCCAATTGTTTTGGTAGATTTGACAGTGTGTAGCATGCATCTACAATTATCATATTGGATAGATCCCTAAATGTGTTGCGTGCTTAGTAGAGCCAACTAAATTATTATTGGAGTTTGTTATGGTTTTTCTAATATTATTTCAAGGTGGTTCTAACAAGCCAACTTATTTATATCATTTAGAGGAAAGATATTTATAGGCAATCATTTGTGATTTCTTGAGTGTGGTTCATGGTTGTTAAGAAGAGCAGAGCAGATTGTGTGAAGTGTTGAGCCATTAGAAGAAGGTCTATGTGACTAGGTAAAGTGTTTGTGCTATTCATTGGAATTGATCTAGATAATAGGTCTAAGCGTAGTTCACCAAGATTGAGATACAGTGTGTATCTGTTATTTAGAAGGTTGTAGCCTTCACCCCTTTTCTCAGTGAGCTCTCAGACAGTGTGTCCTCTCCCCTAATAGGGACTATTGTAAAAGACTCCTAATAGGGTTTGATCCTTTACAAGGTCTACTGTACTTAATGCATTGTAAAGAAACTCCTAACAGGATTAAGGATCTTCTAACAAGGATCACAAAACACTAGTATAGAATATTAGTGGGTGTCAATTCCCATTGGGGTTTTTACCTATTTGGGTTTCCCCGTAACCAAAATATTAGTGTTGTGTTCAAGTGTTCGATCATTGTGTTTATGCTTTATGTTTAAGTATACTTAATTGGATAAAGAATTGAAACTTGTAGATAACTGATTCACCCCCCCTCCCCCCCCTCTTAGTTATCTCTTGGGACTATTCCTAACAATTGGTATCATAGCCAAGTGCCTCAGAGAGAAATTTTAATAGCTTGAGGTTGATTAGATGGCATACTTCAGAATAGAAAGTCCTAAGTTTGATGGAGAGAATTATCTTTATTGGAAGAAGAAGATGGTGACTGATTTGCAGTGCATTGCTTTTAAATTTTTTGATGTAACTATCAAAGCAATCAAGATCCCTACCTTAAAAGACCTTGGAAAGGATGATGCTACTAAAAGGTAAAAGGAATTGTTTCATCAGAATGCTATAGCTAAAGAAGCCCTTATCAACACCCTATCTGATAGTGAATTTTCAGAGATAAAGAAAGTAGACACCGCCCACAAGATATGGAAGCACCTAGAAGACATGTTTGAAGGTGACAAACAAGAAAAGGATGCACATAGAAAAACTTGGAAGAAAAGATACAATGCATTAGAGATGTTACCTAAAGAAAACATTAGAGCTTACAATCAAAGGATCAATGAAGCAGTTGCTAGAATCAAGAACAATGGTGGAGAGATTTCAGAAGAAGACATTATGGACAAATTGATGACTACTCTCACTCCAGAATATAAAAGCAAGATCAACATCCTTGATGAGACCATGCAGCTTACATCAAATTTCAAGAGAGAAACCTTGATCAGAAAAATCTCAGCTTTTGAGATTTCAAGATTGAAGACAGAACCTAAAACTAAGACAACCTTCAAAGCAACAGTTCATGGTAAGAAATCTGAAAACACTTCTGGTAATTTTGATGATGATGATGAAGAGAAAATACTAGATGATTTCATTTCTATGATTTCCAAAAAAGAAAAGAAAGGAAAAGGAAAATATGAAGGTCAATTGCCATTTAAGTGCTTTTCATGTAATAAGATTGGTCACTTTGCATCTAAGTGTCCTACTAGAGCTAGAAAATTCAAAAATGATTACAAGCCTAAGTACCCTAAGGAATGTTACTATCTTGGAGATGGAGTTTCAGATGATGAATCAGGTGAAGAAGAAATTGGATTCATTTCTATTATAGAAAAAATGAATAATAAGACAAATCATAAAGATGAGAAAGAGGAACAAGAGCTAGCATTGATTTCACAAGATCACATAAGGACAGACTGTATTATAGATAGTCATTGTTCACATCACATGACAGGTGATAAAGATAGATTTGTTCATCTAGACAAATACAATAGTGGCATGGTTAGATTTGGAGATAACACTCCTAAACCCATCGTTGGTAGAGGAGCCATCACCTTGGATGGAAAGAATAGTATTGATGATGTTCTCTATGTAGATGGTTTGAAACATAACCTTCTTAGTGTTGGACAGTTACTTGGAAAAGCTTATCAGTTGGAGTTCAAAGATTAAAAATGCATCATTAACAACAAGGATGTTGTTATGATTGCATCAGGCTCAAAGACTAGAGGTAATGTTTTCCAACTCAATTCAGAAGCAAGTTGTTTTGTTGCTAAAGTTGATGATAGTTAGTTGTGGCATAAATGACTATGTCATATCAATTTTGATAACATAGTAAAGATAAGTAATGTAAAGGCAGTAAGAGATCTACCTAGCATAGAAAAACTAGTTGATACTATATGCAGGGAATGTGTGATGGGAAAGCATGTGAGAAATTCATTCAAGGGGTAAAAGCACAAAGCTGTGTCATGTTTCAGGACAACTTATCAGCACAGCTGAATTTGAGTATTTATAACTAAAATTATTTTTTATCAAACATATGGTCTAGCTAGATTCATTCTAGCTAAGTTAGATAAGTTCTTCACCTTTTCCAATTGGAAATATCTATTAAATGCATGTTTTATAACAATTACTAAAGAAATAAAATTATTTCAGAAAAATGATGTTTCAGTAACTCTTACTATTTTTAATGATATTTTTTTACAAATATAAAAATACCCTTTTTTAGAGCACAGAGTCAAGATTATCATTATATAATTTTTATAGTATTTTAAGTAGATCTAATATATTATAATTTCAAACTACTGCAAGTAGGTATTTTAACATTCGAGAACAAGATGCTTCAAAAATAGAAAAAAATAGTAAAGCTTATCAAAAAAATTGAAAATTTGTATTTAACACTAGAGGAGAGAGTTATCTTTAAGAGTGTGTAATTCATTTTTTGAATGGTGTAGATTTGATAGGGGAAATTTGACGCGAGATGAAAACTATTGATTTCAGGTATGTTCGACTTTGAGTAGTTAACAGAGAAAATATAAATTGAAAACTAATTTTTCTTCTTTTCTGCACTAGCTGTACATTTTAGCTATGACATATTTTGAAATCAAAGGAAAAAAAGATTATTTGCATATAATTTTTTGGTGCGGACGAGACCCTCATTTTTCAGCATTTTTCAGCAAGTAAAAAATGGACTTAAAAAATCTTAAAACTATGTGAATTCTTGTTCAAAAAAAATTATAAAAATTATAAGCATAAACTTTATCCACTTTTACACATTTCATTAGTTTACATCATATCCAAATTTTAAACATAAATGTCATTTTTATGTCGTTAAAGTTAAAAATTTTGTGTGTTGTTGACCTTTTCCTTTATAAAAGTGTGACATAGCTCTGTACTTTTACCCCAAGAGCAAGCACAATTCAGGAGAGAACAAGTTGGATCTGATTCATATTGACCTATGTGGTCCAACTAAAACAAGATCATACTATGGTGAAAGGTATTTCATTTTTTTTGTTGATGATTATACTAGGATGATGTGGGTTGCATTCTTGAAAGATAAGTCGGAAGCATTTGAGAAGTTCAAAATATTCAAAGCTAAGGTTGAGAATGAATCTAGACTAAAGATAAAATGTTTGAGATGGGATAGAGGAGGAGAATTCACCTCTGATAGATTCTATGAGTGTTTCAAAGAACATGGCATAAAGAGATAGTTGAGTGCACCTAGAACCCCTTAGAAAAATGGAATTGCAGAGAGAAGGAATAGAATCAACCTTGATACAGTGCACACCATCATGATTGAAGGAAAAGTTGCACACACCTATTGGAGAGATGCAGTCAATACAATAGTCTACACCATTAATAGAATTCAATTGAGGCCTAGCACTGACAAAACACCATATGAGCTATGGTTTGGTAATGTTCCCACAGTAAAATACTTCAGAATCTTTGGAAGCAAGTGCTACATCAAGAGGGATGAAGCAGTAGGCAAGTTTGATGCAAGAAGTGATGAAGATATTTTCCTTGGTTATTCTACCAAAAAATAAAGCTTATCGATGTTTCAATTTAAGATTGAAAAAAATCATTGAAAGTGCCCATGTTAAGATTGATGAAAAGTTTATGATTCAAGAAAGATATCATGATTACTCACCCATGATTGAAGAAGAACATAGACCCTCCACTAGTGAGACAATTATTAAAGAAATGTTTAATAGTATTGATGTGTTATTCAATGACCCTAAGACAAGTGAGGAAGAAACTCCTAAAGCTGATGAGTCAGCATCACCTAAAGTTCCAAAGTTTACATCTAGAAACCATTCCAAGAAAGACATCATTGGAGATCAGAACGGAAAAGTCTGAACAAGATCTCAAGCAAAGAACTTAGCTAGCAGTGAAGCGATATGTTTATTATCTCAGATTGAGCCTTGAAGTGTTGAAGATGCATGTAATGATTCAGATTGGCATGATGCTATGAAAGAAGAACTTGATCAGATTATTAAGAATGACACTTGGGAACTGGTCCCAAGACCTAGTGATAGGAATGTGATTGGAACAAAGTGGATATTCAAAAACAAGATGAATGAAGATGGTACAGTAGTAAGAAATAATGAAAGGTTAGTATGTAAGGGATATGTGCAAAGAGAAGGCATTGATTATTCAGACACATTTGCACCTATGAGAAGATTAGAAGATATTAAGTTGTTTCTAGCTTATGCTATAGTCAAAAACTTTAAAGTTTATCAGATGGATGTCAAGTCAGCATTCCTAAATGGAGATTTGAAAGAAGAAGTATACATTGAGCAGCCAGAAGGATTCACCTTATCAGATATACCTGATATGGTATGCAGATTGAAGAAGGCCCTCCATGGACTTAAGCAAGCCCCTAGAGCATGGTATGAGAGACTAGATGGATATTGAACAAAGATTGGATTCAAGAAAGGAGCAACAGACTATAATCTATTTATAAGAGAGACATCTGAAGGTTTACTACTTGTAGCTATATTTTTTGATGACATTATCTTTGGAAGTAATGACAAACTTAGTGCTAAATTTGCTAAGGAGATGAAAAATGAATTTGAGATGAGTATGATTGGTCCTATCAAATAATTTTTAGGACTAAATGTGCAACAGACAGAGACAGATATTTTCATTAATCAGTCTAAGTATGTGAAAGAAATATTGAAGAAATTCAAGATGGATGATTGCAAGCCAGTAGGAATACCTATGATCACTAGATGCAAACTTAAAAAAGAAGATGAATCACTAGCAGTAGATATAACATTGTACAAGTCTATGATATGCAAACTTATTTATCTTACTTAGACTAGACCTGATATTTCCAATGTAGTTGGCATAGTTGGAAGATTGGTAGCATAGCCTAAACAAAGTCACCTCATGGAAGTAAAAAGGATATTTCGATACTTGGAAGGCACTATAGACTATGGTATATGGTATCCTAATTCAGAAAATGTTGATCTTCATGTGTACACTGATGCAGATTGGACAGGATGCGTTGATGACAGAAAGAGTACATCAGGTGGACTAGTGTTTCTTGGTGATAGAATTGTCACTTGGACAAGAAAGAAATAGAATTGTATTTCTGAGTCAACAATAGAAGTGAAGTATGTTGTAGCAGCCTTGAATTGATCGAAAATTGTTTGGATCAAGCAAATGATAAAGGATTTTGGAATTCAAATTGATTATCCTATTGTTATTAACTGTGATAACACTATCACTATCAATATGTCAAAGAACCCTGTGATGCATGCAAAGACAAAGCACATTGAGTTCAAGTATCACTTCCTAAGAGAGAAAGTGGTAGAGAAAGAATTCAAGTTGGACTATGTGAGTACTAAAGATCAATTGGAAGACATATTCACAAAGCCCTTGCCAAAGGATACTTTTGAGTATCTCAGGGAGAAGTTGGGAGTAATTCCCTTCCCTAATTCTTCTTAAAAGAAAGAAGGAAAAGCATCAGTCCTCAGGGACTGATGGATGGTTGACTACTCTACTTCTGGAGTAGAACTGGTGCTTAAAATGATTGGCACCCTTTGCCAATGATGTCAAAGGGGGAGTAATATATTGTCATGCAAAAACAAGAGTAAAAAGGAGGTGTAATATACTAAGGGGGAGTAGTATTCAGTTATGATAGCAGTTCAGTTGAGGAAATGAAGAATGCTGGAAAATATTGCAGCAGATGGAGGACTCATCTTTGGGGGAGTTTTGAAGAGGAAATGGAGGATGTTATAAAAGAAATTTTCATTTGGATAGGTGGATTTTTTCATTCCATATGTTTCCATCAATGCCAAAGGGGGAGATTGTTGGAGATTTGTCAGCAGGCCAGTACTGACTGTATGTTTGTCATTGATGACAACATATGGAAGGTAGCATGCATGGAAGTCTTATGTAGTAAGCTTTCAATATATGTAGCATGGACATGATATCAGCATGATATCATGGGAACAGAGGTTAACTATTAGTACGGATAGTTATATAGTAGCTTGTGTCAGCAGTGTTCCTGACAGATTAATAGGTAGTGTTCTATGTATGATTGTTCATATAGTTATCATAGAACCTTACACCTTTGGATATATTATGGAGATATGTTAGTGATGTTACATTCATGGATGCAAAGTCTGATGATCAGTAGAAGTGAAGTTGTACAGTCGCTATTCGCCAGTAGCAGTTTCCTGTGTTTATTCAGAAGAGCTGACAGAGATTTTATTGGTTCTGAAGATGCACCTATCTTTTGGGTATGCACCCTTGGATTTAAGCTTAGAGAAGAGTTAGTGATGTTCAGTTAAGAGCACATGAAGTAGTTCAGTTTGAGGAGAAAGATCCAATTTTTTCAGTAGAGCTGACAGTGTGTAGCGTGCATCTATAATAATCTTATTGGATAGGTCCCTGAATGTGTTGTGTGCTTAGTAGAGCTGACTAAATTGTTATTGGAGATTGTTATGGTTTCTCTAATATGATTTCAAGGTGGTTCTAACAAGATGACTTATTTATATCATTTAGAGGAAAGATATTTATAGGCAGTCATTTGTGATTGCTTGAGTATGGTTCATGGTTGTTAAGAAGAGAAGAGCAGAGTGTGCGAAGTGTTGAGCCATTAGAAGAAGGTCTATGTGACCAAGTAAAGTGTTTTTTCTATGCATTAGAACTAATCCAGACAGCAAGTCTAAGCGCAGTTCACCAAGATCCAGATATAGTATGTATTTTTTATTTAGAAGGTTGTAGCCTTCACCCCTTTGAGCAGTGAGCTCTTGGATAGTGTGTCCTCTCCCCTAACATGGACTATTGTAAAAGAATCCTAATAGGGTATGACCCTTGAAAAGGTCTATTGTACTTAATGCATTGTAAAGCAACTCCTAACAGGGTTAAGGATCTTCTAACAAGGATCACAAAACACTAGTACAAAATATTAGTGGGTGTCAATTCCCACCGGGGTTTTTACCTATTTGGGTTTCCTCGTAACCAAAATATTGGTGTTGTGTTCAAGTGTTCATTCATTTTTTTTA
Source organism: Chamaecyparis obtusa (assembly GCA_027943335.1). Lineage (NCBI taxonomy): Eukaryota > Viridiplantae > Streptophyta > Pinopsida > Cupressales > Cupressaceae > Chamaecyparis > Chamaecyparis obtusa. The sequence continues at coordinate 78,254 of BSBK01013973.1, read as the reverse complement.
TGCTTTATGTTTAAGTATACTTAATTGGATAAAGAATTGAAACTTGTAGATAACTGATTTACCCCCCCCCCCACCCCCTCAATTATCTCTTGGGACTATTCCTAACAGAATGTACTTGAATGTACATGAATATACTTAAGGCATAAATTATACACATGAGTACATACACACAAGCATATTTACATACTAACAATGAATAAATGAATACATAATTAACAAATTGGATTGAATATCAAGTTTCATATATATCAAAATGAACAATAATTTTGTACATATTTACATGTCAACATATCTAGATACAATGTGGCATATGCCATCTCAAAATGTGTCATATGACTTCTCAAAATAAGAAGTTCAACTAAAAATGTTTCTAGGACATCATATTCTACTGGTGGATCATCAAAATGCAACCTCTTTGAAGTACTCTTTGGCTTTGATGGATCCTCCATTCAAACACAAAAGTGAAACCCCAAGTAAGATTAAAATTCAGAATCATAGTCAACAATAATAAATAGAATTTAAACTAAAATTGAACTCTCATATACCTCGCCTCTATGTCTCCTCCCGCAAATAGGAAACCTAATATATGTCCTTCGTAGCATAGGAATAGTGCCACCAATGTTGACTCCCACTTGTATATGTTTGCAAACATGAGATTGATCTATGAGTTATACTATTTAATATTAAATACTTGGTAGCAAATATATATTTACAAAATAACTAAATTAACATTAAAAATTCCCTATGTTAAACTTTCTTCAGGGATTGTTGGCTGAGTCATCATCGATACAAACCCTTGACATTTTGGCTCTCTCAAACTAGGAGTGACATACAAAAGTCAAATAGATACTTCATACTATCATAACTTGACCATATTATATATACTTGATAGTAAAATACACACAAATAACTTTAGAAATGTATGTACCATGGGGCTATCATTGTGAATGGATATGCCTATGACTTGATCATAACGATAGGGTCTCATGGCATCATCACATGCCACTCTCTATCAAATAAACCATGTAAATTAAAAATGAATACAAAAAACTGACAAGTACATTCAAACATATGTACTGTGGAAGTGTCAAGACCAAATGATATGGCCAAAAGCATTGACCCCTCCACCTATGCCACCTCCTCCTCTATCATCAACTAAACATAAATGTAACACATAAAAAGACATAAGTGGGATATTATTATAAGGAAATTCTACTAAAAATATGAATAATAAAATTTAAATACAATGTAAAAAGTGAACTGTTTACTCTTACCATAATAGTGGGATTCCATGGCTCTGTAGGCTCCTGATGCACATCTCCATGAGCTTCTTCAATGCCTATAGTGTGCTATGTAGAATCCTCCACATTGAAGGTGAAATTATATGCATCACTATCAGTCAAGGGGCCTAAGCATATATTCTTACATATAATGCAAGTGTGGGGCACACAAACATGTGAGCTCGTGGAGGATCTGGAAGTGCTAGAAGCATCAGGACAAGGCAACAATTTCATGCTCTACATAACCAGCATATCACTCAAGGTGTGAATGAATCGAATAGTCTGTGAGCCAGCCTCAGCAATAATGTTAGGATGCTGAACTGTGGGAGCTGGTGAAATCTCAGGAGGGGGACATATGTGCAAGATTTCACCCATTGTGCCCATGGCCTATCTTGTAGAGCACCTAAACCTACACTCTGGTTTGGTCTCATACTCCAATAATTCACCTTGTGATCGAGCACAAATTCAGCATTCAATTTTTTTATAAAAATAAAATGGGACACCCAAATTGTTGTGCGGTGGTCTCTCAAAAACCATCCACCAACGGTCCCAAAATTTGTCACGTATTGCACTATTTGTGCACCATTTAATTAACAACTTGGTTTTTTTATAGTCTACTTTTAGACTAGTTTTAGGATCCACAAAAAGATTAGCTATGTCATGTTTTGTTATATTTAGGTTCATGACTTGATCATAATCAAGCCCATCATCAAACTGGGCGTGCATGGAATCATGTCAAAGAAGTGTAGCACTATGTTGTTGTGTAAGTTTCTCCATGTTTTCAATAATTGAGTTCAATGTCATAAACATGGGGCACAATGTGGGGATATTGGCATAGGTGGTTTGAAATCCTCTATGTTCATTTAGATTATCTCCTATTAGATCTTCTAAATGGCGAGGGTTTGTGATAGGTACATCTTTTGGAGGTGGGGGATTGTTAGGAGGTGGTTTTGGATTGTTTATGAGATCATTAGGATGGTTTTCTAATTCCATGTGTGATAACAATGAAAAAATAAATAGATAATTACAATGAATTTTAAAAAACAATAAAAAAACTCATTGTTACCCTAATTTTTATATAAAAAACTATAAATTTCTATTTAAAAACAATAAAAATAATAAAAATTAGAAAATTTCACATACTTGGGGATTTAAGAAAAATCAGATAAGGGATTTGAAAGTCGATATTTGATAACCCTAGCTGCGTTCATGTTTTCACATTGAAAAAACATTGAATGTGGTTGGGTACATAATTATATATTTATTGGTAAATATCGAATATCCGATTAAGCCTTTTTCTTTGGCTTTTGGCTTGGCCAGGTGTACTGACATCTAGGCCTACTAAAAATTCAACATATGCCTTTGTGTGCTTTTGGATGAGTGAAAATAAATTTTTTTCATATTGCCACTTTTTGCCATACCATGATCCTGCACATACCCCTAATGCATCTTAATCTATAGATATGGACCTTATCTTATCAAATGTTAGGAACTGATGTAAAAATAAAACATTATAAAATTCAGTTCCACACATACCTTCTTTACTTAGTTCAAAATAGTGTGGTCACCTAATCCATCAGATTGGGTGACCTTAGGTTCACTGACTCCACTACTACTTTCTTCCTCTTTCTTCTTCCATGTCTTGTTCATCTGATTTCTCATCTAGTCAACAATTTCTTCATTCTGTCTTTGTTCAGTGCTCAGTATATGTGCTCTATAGTCTTTCTTTAAGTGACCAATCTTATTGCATTTATAGCATACCATACTTTCATTCATCCAACTCTTGGATTTACCTCTGAAATGTGTCTTCAAACAATTTTCTCCAATGTGACCATATTTTCCACAGTAATAATAATTGTACCAAGTGTTGTAGTACCAATTGTATGTATTACCCTTCTTAGGTGCCTTATTCTATTGATTGGATGTCCACTTAGCTTTGGTTCTACACTCATATGCTCTATGTTCATATTTCCAATAGTTGAAACAATGTCCTTGAAATCTAGGTAATGTGGGTGGATTACTGACCTTTTTCCTACATTCATGTTCCTGATGTCCATGCTTTTTACAGTTAAAACAATATCCATTAAATATTTTTTTGGGATCAAACTTACCATGTTTACTTCTGTAGATGCTAGTTGTGTGTCCTATCTTTCCAAAATGATGGCATGTAGGCTTGTTGTACTTCAACTTTGCATTCCATTGTTCTCCACTCTTTGATGGTTCTCCTTCCTTAGTGGAGTATAAGTGCTCATCATGTCCAAGTCTAGAAGTATCACTAGATCTTCTAGGTGACCTCAAAAAATCTTAAAATTATCTTATAGCTTCATTAGGCTTGTTCATCCTTTCATTGATCTCCTTTTTAGTTCTTAGTTTATTCTTCAGTTGATTGTTTTCTGATCTCAGATTTGTGATTTCCACATCTTTCCTGCCCAACTCTTGATTAATAAGTAGAAGTTGATTTACCATGTCTAGTTGATTGTTTGTCAATCTTTGCATGTCACATATCCTTTCATCAAGTCTCATTGATATTTGTCTTTTATCTTCTTCGGCCATTGTCTTATCTTCTTCATCTTTCTTTTTTTGTTCTACAACTTCACAGAGTCTTGTTGATTGTATTTCTTTTTCTCTCTTTAGATTTCTGATGTCCTCATTCAGTATGTTGTTTTTCTCCAGAAGTTATTTTATGGCTTTGTCACTTTCAACAGAGTTTCCACTATCAGATAGTCCTTTAGTATCCTCTTCTTGATATTGTGTTTCATTCTGTTGTATTGCTATTTCTCTTCTTCTACTTAGGGATTTCTTTAGTTCACCTATGGCTTCTTCAAGTTGTTGTAATGTAAGATGAATTTCAATCTTCTGATTCTCTATGACCTTTCCCAACTTAATTATAAACCTCCATCTCAAGATCTTTGACTCACAAGTGGTTAGACTTCTTTAAGAGACTGGCTCTGATACTAGTTGTTGAAAATCTATTAGGGAAAGTGAGATACTGAGAGGGGGGTGAATAAGATATCAACCAATTCATACATTTTAATATAAAAAAACTTCCATAATATAAGCATCAAACTTAATACTATAACAGATCTAATATCCTAATCATCATCCATGAAAATAAAACATAACACAATAATTTTTGTTACCTAGAAACTCTTGAGAGGTAAAACTAGGGTAGGGATGACACCCACAAATCTTCACTACTGCAGTATTAAAGTTTTCCTATTATGGCTACAAGTTTGATCACAAAATAAGATCTACCCTATGAGGGGTATGCCCTGTTAAGAGATTTACTAAGTTTTGTTAATGATTAATGATTACAATTCTAAAGCATAATCACCTTTGTGATTTCCTCAACAAATAATAAATATAATATGGATGTCGGCCAAAATGGTTTACCTAAGTGTTTGTGCCATAACAAACACATATGTCAAATCTGGCTTGCTCGACATTTGATAGCTCTGGCACTTGGCATTCACTGTTCTTTATACCCTGGTGCTCGGTACTAACATCTTTACATAACTCAACATAAACTAACTCAACTAATACTGAAGTACTCGATGATCACTATCTTACTCAGCAATAACTACTGCACGGTAAATGTACAATATACATGACTCGACCTATACATGATGACTCAGTCGCAGTGATGACTGACCAACATTGCCTAGAAAATGACTAAGTGTAAGAGACTAATAGATAACAATACTTATGGATCAACATTGTAATCTTATATCTAAGATTGCATGATGTCATATTGCATATTGGCCGAGTTACAGAAGATTTGGTGAAGACTAGTTACTGAATAGTGATAGTGGAAGTTGATAGAGTAAGTCTCTGAGTTTGGGTATATCTTATAGGTGATGAGGATTCAGTGTATGTGAGCTTAAAGGATGACAAATAGGGTACCGATGAATGTTCGTTGATCTTTGTGTTAGCAATAGTCCCAAGAGATAACTAAGAGAGGGGGGGGGGGTGAATCAGTTATCTACAAGTTTCAATTCTTTATCCAATTAAGTATAATTAATCATAAAGCATAAACACAATGAAATAACAATTGAACATAACACAAATATTTTGGTTACGGGGAAACCCAAATAGGTAAAAACCCCGGTGGGAATTGAAACCCACTAATAATCTACACTAGTATTTTATGATCCTTGTTAGAAGATCCTTAACCGTATTAGGAGTTGTTTTTACAATGCATTTAGTAAAGAGACCTGGTCAAGGGTCAGACCCTATTAGGAGTCTTTTACAATTAACCCTATCATAGGTGAGTTTTCATTGTCTGAGAGTACACTGCTCAAAGGGTGAAGGCTACAACCTTCTGAATAATAGATACACACTATATCTAGATCTTGGTGAACTGTGCTTTAACCTACTATTTGGATCAGTTCCAATGTATAGCACAAACTTTTTAATTGGTCACATAGACCTTCTGCTAATGGCTCAACACTTCACACACTCTGCTCTTCTCTTCCTAATCAACTCTGAACCATACCTTAGCAATCACAAATGACTACCTATAAATATCTTTTCTCTAAATGATATAATAAAATCGGCATGTTAGAACCACCTTGAAATCATATTAGAGAAACCATAACATACTCCAATAATAATTCTGTTGGCTCTACTAAGCACACATCACAAACTGGGACCTGTCTAAAACAATAAGTGTAGACGCACGCTACACATTGTTGGCTCTATCAAATTAACTGAAACTTTCTCCTCAAGATGAATAATATCATGTGCTCTTAACTAAACATTTTAAACTCTTCTCCAATCACTAATCGAAGGGTGCATACCGTAATGATAGGCGCAACTCTTGTACCAACATAATCTCTGCTTACTCTTCTGAATAAATAGAGGAAACTATAACTGGTGAATAACAACTACATAAATTCACTTCTACTGATCATAAAAATCTACGTCCATGAATGTAACATCAATAATGTGTCTTAATCACATATCCAAACATGCAAGGCTCCATGATAACTGTACGGACAATCACTCATAGAACACTGCCTGTAACTTTGTCAGGAACACTGCTGACACAAGCTGCAATATAACTATCTTTACTAACAATTAACCTTTGCATCTATGATATCATGTTGATAACATGTCCATGTTGTATATACTAAAATCTTACTACATAAGTCTTCCATGTATGCTACTTACCATATGTTGTCATCAATGAAAAACATACAGTCAACACTAGCTTGTTGGAAAATCTCCAACAATCTCCCTTTGTGGCATTGATGGAAACATATGGAATGAAAAATACCACCAACCCAAATGACCATTTATTTTATAAAATTCTCCATTTCCTCATCAAAAAATCCCCCAAGGATTAATCCTCCATCTATTGCAATATTCTTCACTAATCTCCATTTCCTCATGTAAACTACTTACATGACTGAATACTACTCCCCCTTAGTATATTACTCCTTCTTTACTTCTATTTTTCATGACTATATATAAATCCCCCTTTTACATCAATGGAAAAGGGCACCAATCATTTTAAGCACTGGTACTACTCCTTAGGTAGGGTAGTCAACCATCCATTAGTCTTTGAGGACTGATGCTCTTTCTTCTTTCTTCTAAGTAGAATCAGGGAAGGGAATTACTCCCTTCTTCTCCCCGAGATACTCAAAAGTATCCTTTGGCAAAGGCTTTGTGAATATGTCTACCAACTCATCTTTAGTACTCACATAGTCCAACTTGACCTCTTTCTCTACCACTTTCTCTCTTAGGAAGTGATACTTAATTTCTATCTGTTTTGTCTTTGCATGCATCATAGGGTTCTTTGACATGTTGATAGTGCTAGTGTTATCACAATGAATAACAATAGGATAATCAATTTGAATTCCAAAGTCCTTTAGCATATTCTTGATCTGAACAATTGTAGAATAATTCAAGGCTACTTCAACATACTCCACTTCTACTATTGACTAAGAAATACAATTCTATTTCTTGCTTGTCCAAGTGACAAGTCTATCACCAAGAAACACTGGTCCACCTGATGTACTCTTTCTATCATCAATGCATCCTGCCCAATCAACATCTGTATAAACATGAAGCTCAACATTCTCTAAGTTGGGATACCATAAACCATAATCTATAGTGCCTTGCAAATATCTGAATATTCTTTTTACTGCCATGAGGTGACTTTGTTTAGGCTTTGCTGCAAATCTTCCAACAATAGCAACTGCATTGGAAATGTCTAGTCTAGTTTGAGCAAGATATATGAGTTTACCAATCATAGACTTATACAATGTTGTATCTACTACTGGAGAATCATCTTCTTTTGTAAGCTTGCATCCTGTTATCATAGGTGTAACCACTGGCTTGCAATCATCCATCTTGAATGTCTTCAAGATTTCTTTCACATATTTGGTCTGATTTATTAATATACCTTTTTTTGTTTACTATACATTCAATACCAAAAAGTATTTGATAGGTCCAATCATGCTCATCTCAAACTCACTTTGCATCTCCTTAGAAAATTCTACACTAAGTTTTTCATTACCCCCAAAGATAATGTCATCAAAAAATATAGCTACTTGTAATAAACTTTCAAATGTTTCTCTTATGAATAGATTACAATCTGCTACTCCTTTCTTGAATCCAATTTTTATTAGATATCCATCAAGTCTCTCATACCATGCTCTAGGAGCTTGCTTAAGTCCATAGAGGGCTTTCTTCAATTTGCATACCATATCAGGTTTATCTGATAGGGTGAATCCTTCTGGTTTTTCAATGTATACTTCTTCTTTTAGCTCTCCATTCAAGAATGCTGACTTAACATCCATCTGATAAACTTTGAAGTTTTTGAATGTTGCATAAGTTAGATACAACTTAATGGCTTCTAATCTACTCACTGGTGCAAAAGTGTATGAATACTCAATACCTTCTCTTTGCGCATATCCCTTACATACCAACCTTTCTTTATTCCTTACTACTATACCATCTTCATTCATCTTGTTTCTGAATATCCACTTTGTTCCAGTTACATTCTTATCACTAGGTCTTGGGACTAGTTCCCAAGTATCATTCTTGATAACCTGATCTAGTTCTTCTTTCATAGCATCATGCCAATTTGAATCATTACATGCATCTTCAACACTTAAATTTTCAATTTGAGATAGTAAACATGCCGCCTCATTGCTTGCTAAGTTCTTTGCTTTTGATCTTGTTGTGACTTTTCCGCTCTGATCTCCAATAATGTCATCCTTAGAATGATATCTAGATGTAAATTTTGGAACTTTAGGTGATACTATCGCATCTGCCTTCTGAGATCCTTCTTCACTTGTTTCAGGGTCATTGAACAATACATCAATGTTGTCAAACATCTCTTCAACAACTGTCTCAATAGTGGAAGGTCTGGGTTCTTCTTCAATCATAGGTGAATAATCATGATATCTTTCTTGTACCATAAAATTTTCATCTATCTTAACATGGGAACTTTCAATGATCTTCTTCAATCTCAAATTAAAACATCTATAAGCTTTTCTTTTAGTAGAGTAACCAAGAGAAATACCTTCATCGCTTCTAGCATCAAAATTGCCTATTGCTTTATCCCTCTTAATGTAGCACTTGTTTCCAAAGATTCTAAAGTATTTCACTATGGGAACATTACTAAACCATATCTCATAAGGTGTCTTGTTCGTGACTAGCCTCAGTTGTACTCTATTGATGGTGTACATTGTTTTATTGACCACATCTCTCCAATAGGTGTGTGATACTTTTCCTTCAATCATGATGGTGCAAGCTGTGTCAAGGATGATCCTATTCCTTCTTTCTATAGTCCCATTCTGCTAAGGGGTTCTAGGTGCACTCAACTATCTTTTTATGCCATGGTCTTCGCAGTACTCATAGAATCTGTCAGAGGTGAATTATCCTCCTCTATCCAATCTTAGACACTTTATCTTTAGTCCAGATTCATTATCAACCTTAGCTTTGAATATTTTGAACTTCTCAAATGCTTCTGACTTATCTTTCAAGAATGCAACCCACGTCATTCTAGTATAATCATTAACAAACAAAATGAAATACCTTTCACCATAGTATGATCTTATTTGAGTTGGTCCACATAGGTCTGTATGAATCAGATCCAACTTATTCTCTGTTGAATTATGCTTTCTCCTGAATGAATTCCTCGCATGCTTTCCCATTACACATTCCCTGCAAATAGTATCAATTAGCTTTTCTATGATAGGTAGGTCTCTAACTGCCTTCACATTACTTATCTTTACTATGTTATCAAAATTGATATGAAATAGTCTTTTATGCCATAGCCAATTGTCATCAACTTTAGCAACAAAAACAACTTGCCTCTAAATTAAGTTGAAAAAAATTACCTTTAGTCTTTGAACCTGATGCAATCATAACACCATCCTTGTTCTTAATGATGCATTTTTTGTCTTTGAACTCTAGTTGATAACCTTTTTCAAGTAACTGCCCAACACTAAGAAGGTTGTGTTTCAAACCATCTACATAGAGAACATTATTAGTGTTGTTCCTTCCATCCAATGTGATAGCTCCTCTTCCAATGATAGGTTTAGGAGTATTATCTCCAAATCTAACCATGCCACCATTGTATTTTTCTAGATGAATAAACCTGTCTTTATCACATGTCATGTGATGTGAACAATGACTATCTATGATCCAATCTATCCTTATGTCTGCTTGTGAAATTAATGCTAACTTTTCTTCCTTTTTCTGATCTTTATGATCCATTTAATTATTCATTTTCTCTATAATATAAATTAATCCAATTTAATCTTCAGCTGAATCATCATCTAATACTCCATCTCCAGCATAGTAATATTCCTTTGAATACTTAGGCTTGTAATCATTTTTGAACTTTTTAGCTCTTGTAGGACACTTAGATGCAAAGTGACCAATCTTATTACATGAAAAGCATTTAAATGGCAATTGACATTCATATTTCCCTTTTCCTTTCTTTTCTCTCTTAGAAATCATAGCAATGAAATCATCTAGTGCCTTCTCTTCATCATCATCATCAAAATTACCAGAAGTGTTTGCAGATTTCTTACCATGGACTGATGCTTTGAACGTTGTCTCACTTTTAGGTTTTGTCTTCAATCTTGAAATCTCAAAAGCTAAAATTTTTCTAATCAAGGTCTCTCTTTTGAAATTTGATGTAAGATGCATGGTCTCATCAAGGATTTTGATCTTTCTTTCATACTTTGTTATGAGAGTAGTCATTAACTTATCCATAATGTCTTCTTCCAAGATCTCTCCACCATTGTTCCTGATTCCTGCAACCACTTCATTAATCCTTTGGCTGTAAGCTCTGATGTTTTCTTCAGGTAGCATCCCTAATGCATTGTATCTTTTCTTACAAGTTTTTCTTCATGCATCCTTTGATTGTTTATCTCCTTCAAACATGTCTTTTAGGTGCTTCCATATCTTGTAGACAATGTCTACTTTCTTTATCTCTGAAAACTCACCTCGAGATAGGGAACTGATAAGGGCTTCTTTTTCTATTGCATTATGATGGAACAAATCCTTCTGCTTGCTAGTAGCATCATCTTTTGCAAGCTCTGCTAGAGAGGGGATCTAAACTTCTTTGATAGCCACTTCAAAAACTTCAAAGGCAACACATTGCATATGTGTCATCATCTTGTTCTTCCAATCAAGATAATTCTCTTCATCAAACTTAGGACTATCTTTTCTAAAGAATGCCATCTGATCAACCTCAAGTTGTTAAACTTTCTATTTGAGGCACTTGGCTCTGATACCAATTGTTAGGAATAGTCCCAAGAGATAACTAAGAGGGGGGGGGGGGTGAATTAGTTATCTACAAGTTTCAATTCTTTATCCAATTAAGTATACTTAATCATAAAGCATAAACACAATGAAAGAACACTTGAACACAACACAAATATTTTGGTTATGGGGAAACCCAAATAGGTAAAAACCCCAGTGGGAATTGACACCCACTAATAATCTACACTAGTGTTTTGTGATCCTTGTTAGAAGATCCTTAACCTTGTTAGGAGTTGTTTTTACAATGCATTTAGTATAGAGACCTGGTCAAGGGTTGGAACCTATTAGGAGTCTTTTACAATTAACACTGTTAGGGGTGAGGATGCACTGTTCGAGAGCACAATACTCAAAAGGGTGAAGGCTACAACCTTCTGAATAGCAGATACAGACTATATCTAAATCTTGGTGAACTATGCTTTGACCCATTGTTTGGATCAGTTCCAATGTATAGCACAAACTCTTTACTTGGTCACATAGACCTTCTGCTAATGGCTCAACACTTCGCACACTCTGCTCTACTCTTCTCAATCAACTCTGAACCATACCTTAGCAATCATAAATGACTACCTATAAATGATATAATCAAGTCAGCATGTTAGAACCACCTTGAAATCATATTAGAGAAACCATAACATACTCCAATAATAATTATGTCGGCTCTACTAAGCATGCATCACAAGCTAGGACTTGTCTAAAACAATAAGTGTAGATGCACGCTACACACTATCAGCTCTATCAAATTAACTAAAACTTTCTCCTCAAGATGAATTACATCATGCGCTCTTAACCGAACACTGTTAACTCTTCTCCAATCACTAATCCAAGGGTGCATACCATAATGATAGGCAAAACTCTTGTACCAACATAATCTCTATTAGCTCTTCTGAATAAACATAGCAAACTGTAACTGGTGAATAGAGACTGCATAACTTCACTTCTACTGATCATCAGACTCTGCATCCATGAATGTAACATCACTAATATGTCTTCATCATATATCCAAACATGAAAGGCTCCATGATAACTGTACAGACAATCACTCATAGAACACTGCCTATAACTTTATCAGGAACACTACTAACATAAGCTGCTATATAACTGTTTGTACTAACAATTAACCTCTGCGTCCATGATATCATGCTGATAACATGTCCATGCTATATATACTAAAATCTTACTACATAATTTTTCCATGCACACTACTTACCATATGTTGTCATCAATGACAAACATACAGTCAACACTGGCTTGTTGGAAAATCTCCAACACTTTGCAAGGTATGGAAAGTAGGATGATATTAGTTGTGGCTTGTGTTCTGGAGAAGACCTACTTGGAATATGACTTGAGAGTTGTAGTGTGTATCATGAATGGTGAGCATGATTTATGGATGTCGGTGCTTAATTATTGAATTGTAATCATTGTATACTTGTTTTAGATACCATGTGTATCTTAGCAAAGATTTATGTAGTTATTTGTATATTAGGAAATCCTAATTGGCCGATCTAATCATTTATTTTGTAATAGGTTATATATGTAAGATCTTTTCTTTTGAAAAGATATGGTAGAATTGATGTGATGTAAAAGAAGATTGTGGAAGTTGCGAGCTTGTGTCTGCAGGACGTAGAGCATAGAATATCTTATATACTTCATTGGCACTGATTAAGCAAAGATAGTTGGGTGATCCCACAAAGTTGTGTCCCACTTTTAGGGATGAACAAAATTGGCATCATGGGGAAAAATAAAATTTTAGAGTCTTCATGCGAAGTTGTTACTTCGGGTGAAGTGGTGGACCCACTTTGCATGAAGTACCCTAGACAAGGGGCTTCATGTGAAGACCCCCCTTTGCAGGAAGTAGCCTACGTAGGGTACTTCGCATGAAGGGGGTCTTTGCGCGAAGCCCCTTTGGGCCGGATTTCATTATATATTTTTGGCGTCTATTTTTTATTTGTCATTGTCACTATTGGATTTTGTGGACCCTAAGCCTTGGAGCGAAGCACCTCAGCACATCAACACGTCAGCACCTCCCAAGATTTTTTGACATCTTCATATTCTTAGCAGTATCAGGCACACACATTTTTCTCATTTTTTATTGTAAATTATATGTTTTAAGTTTATTTTAGTTAGTTATTTGTTTTAAGTAATTTTTTATTTGTAGAAATTTTAGAAAATCGTAGTTAAATATTATCTAATATGTTAGAAATTGATAGTAGAATGTTAGAAAATTGTAATTAAATGTTAGAAAATGATAGAAATATTAAAAATCATAGTATAAATGTTAGAATATGTTAGAAAATGGTAGAAAATCGTAGTAGTTTGTTAGCAACTGTTAGAAAATATTTACAAAACATTAGAAACCATAGTAGAAATGTTAGAAAACATTAAGATCTTATAGAAATTATTATAAATATATGTTTTTAAATTTCAAGTTTAAAGTTGTAAATATTAGGAATCTCTCTCTCTCTCACATGTATATGCATTTTTAGTAAATTTAGTAAATATTAGTTAGTTATTTGTTTTAAATAATTTTTAGTTTGTAGAAATCTTAGAAAATCGTAGTTAAATTTTTGAAAATGATCTAGTAGTATGTTGGAAAATGTTAAAAAATTGTAGTATAGTAAGTTTCTAGGACCCTTATTCCTCCCTTACGACATATTAAGACACTTAGGATCCCTTAAGAATCTCAAGATCTTATAATACATATTAGGATTTCCTATGACCCATTGATGTACATGTTAGGTTCCATTAATACACACAAGGACTCATTGTTTCCCTCAAGGCTCCTTAAGACATATTCTAGGATGAATTAATGTAACCTATGATCTCTTATGACCTATTATGAGGCCTACAACCCCTTAAGACATTCTAGGACCATTACGTATCACTTATGACATCTTAAGACACATAGGACCCCTTAGGACCCATACGACCCATTATTATATCTTAAAATGTCCTAGGAAACATTAATCTATCTTAGTTTCTATTAATACATATGCGAACCCATCATTTCCCACAAGAACCCTTAAGACATAATAGTATCAATTAATGTAACCTAAGATCCCTTAGACCGCTTATCACATCTATGACCCATTAACATTGTTGGACCATTATACATTCCTTACGACATTTTAAGACATATATGCCCCATTTAGATCATCAAGACCCATTAATATATCTTAGGTTGTCCTAGGACACATATATGTATCTTAGATTCAATTAATATCATATGAGGATCCACTAATGTAACCTAGGACCCCTTAGGACCTCTTATGTTACCCCCGACCCCTTAAATTATCTTAAGATACATCTAGGACCCATTGTTACTCATGACCCCTTAAGACACTCTACGACCACTTGTTGCACCTATGACCCATTAACATTCTAGGACTCTTATATGGATCCCTTAGGACCTCTTATGTTACCTACGACCCCTTAAGAAACTCTAGCACCCTTATCTATACCTTAGGACCTCTTATGTTACACACAACCCCTTAAGATAGTCTAGGACCACTTATTGCACCTACAACTCATTAACATTCTAGGACTCTTATCTAGATCCCTTATGAAATCTTAAAACAAATATGAAACCTTAGGATCCCCAAGACCCATTAAAGAATCTTAGGATGTCCTAGGACCACATAGACCACTTATCAAATCTACGACCCATTACTATTATTGGACCATTATACATCCCTTACGATATTTTAAAACATATATGACCCATTCGGATCCTGAAGACCCATTAACATATCTTAGGTTGTCCTATGACCCATTTATGTATCTTAGATTCAATTAATACATACGAGGCTCCACTAATGTAACCTAGGACCCCTTAGGACCTTTTATATTACCCATGACCCCTTAAGAAACTCTACGACTCTTATCTATACCTTAGGACCTCTTATGTTACCTATGACCCCTTAAGACACTCTAGGACCCTTATCTATAGCTTATGACATCTTATGTTACCCACGACCCCTTAAGACACTCTAGGACCCTTATCTATATATTATGACCTCTTATATTATCCACGACCCCTTAAGACACTCTAGGACTCTTATCTATACTCTAGGACCTCTTATGTTACCCACAACCCCTTAATGTAGAATGAATTAATGTAACCTATGATCTCTTAGGACCTATTATGAGGCCTACAACCCCTTAAGACATTCTAGGACCATTATGTATCACTTATGACATCTTAAGACACATAGGATGCCTTAGGACCCATACGACCCATTATTATATCTTAAAATGTCCTAGGACAAATTCAACTATCTTAGCTTCTATTAATACATATGCAAACCCATTGTTTCCCACAAGAACCCTTAAGACATACTAGTATCAATTAATGTAACCTAAGATCCATTAGACCACTTATCACATCTATGACCCATAAACATTTTTGGACCATTATACATCCCTTACAAAATTTTAAGACATATATGACCCATTCAGATCATCAAGACCCATTAACATATCTTAGGTTGTCCTATGACACATTTATGTATCTTAGATTCAATTAATATCATACGATGATCCACTAATGTAACCTAGGACCCCTTAGGACCTCTTATGTTACCCCTGACCCCTTAAGACACTCTACATCACCCTTATCCATCCCTTACATTATCTTAAGACACATCTAGGACCCATTGTTACCCACAACCCCTTAAGACACTCTAGGACCACTTATTGCACCTACAACCCATTAACATTCTAGGACTCTTATATGGATCCCTTAGGACCTCTTATGTTACCTACGACGCTTGAAGACACTTTAGGACCCTTATCTATACCTTAGGACCTCTTATGTTACCAATGACCCCTTAAGACACTCTAGGACCACTTATTGCACCTACGACTCATTACCATCCTAGGACTCTTATCTGGATCCCTTATGAAATATTAAAACAAATATGAAACCTTAGGACCCCCAAGATCCATTAAAGAATCTTAGGATGTCCTAGGACCACTTAGACCACTTATCACATCTACGACCCATTAATATTATTAGACCATTATACATCCCTTATGACATTTTAAGACATATATGTCCCATCTGGATACTGAAGACCCATTAACATATCTTAGGTTGTCCTATGACACATTTATGTATCTTAGATTCAATTAATACATACGAGGATCCTCTAATGTAACATAGGACCCCTTAGGACATTTTATGTTACCCACGACCCCTTGAGACACTCTAGGACTCTTATATATACCTCAGTACCTCTTATGTTACCCATGACTCCTTAAGACAATCTAGGACCCTTATCTATAGGTTATGACATCTTATGTTACCCATGACCCCTTAAGATACTATAGGACCACTTATGTTACCCATGACCACTTAAGACACTCTAGGACCCTTATCTATAGCTTATGACCTCTTATGTTACCCATGACCCCTTAAAACACTCTAGGACTCTTATTTATATGTTAGGACCTCTTATGTTACCCACGAGCCCTTAATGACGGATGAATTAATCTAACCTATGATCTCTTAGGACCTATTATGAAGCCTACAACTCCTTAAGACATTCTAGGACCATTGCATATCCCTTATGACATCTGAAGACACATAGGACCCCTTAGGACCCATACGACCCCATAATTATATCTGAAAAGGTCCTAGGACACATTCATCTATATTAGACTTTGTTAATACATATGCAAACCCATTGTTTCCCACAAGAACCCTTAAGACATACTAGTATCAATTTATGTAACCTAACATCCCTTAGACCACTCATCACATCTATGACCCATTAAGACTATTGGACCATTATACATCCCTTACAACATTTCAAGACATATATGATCCATTCAGATCATCAAGACCCATTAACATATCATAGGTTGTCCTAGGACACATTTATGTATCTTAGATTCAATTAATATCATACGAGGATCCACTAATGTAACCTAGGACCCCTTAGGACATCTTATGTTACCCCCAACCCCTTAAGACACTCTACCTAACCCTTATCCATCTGTTACATTATCTTAAGACACACATAGGACCCATTGCTACCCATGACCCCTTAAGACACTCTAGGACCACTTATTGCACATATGACCCGTTAACATTATAGGACTCTTATATAGATCCCTTAGGACCTCTTATGTTACCTAAGACCCCTTAAGACACTCTAGGACCCTTATCAATACCTTAGGACCTCTTATGTTACAGACGACCCCTAAAGACACTCTAGGACCACTTATTGCACCTACAACTCATTAACATTCTAGGACTCTGATCTAGATCCCTTCTAAAATCTTAAAACAAATATGAAACCTTAGGACCCCCAAGACCCATTAAAGAATCTTAGGATGTCCTAGGACCACTTAGACCACTTATCACATCTATGAACCATTAATATTATTGGACCATTATACATCCCTTACAACATTTTAAGACATATATGACCTATTTAGATCCTGAAGACCCATTAACATATCTAAGGTTGTCCTATGACACATTTATGTATCTTAGATTCAATTAACACATACGAGGATCCACTAATGTAACCTAGGGCCCCTTAGGACCTTTTATGTTACCCACGACCCCTTAAGACACTCTAGGACTCTTATCTATACCTTAGGACCTCTTATGTTACCCACGACCCCTTAAGACACTCTAGGATCCTTATCTATAGCTTATGAAATCTTATATTACCCATGGCCCCTAAAGACACTCTAGGACCACTTATGTTACCCACGATCCCTTAAGACACTCTAGGACCCTTATCTATAGCTTATGACCTGTTATGTTACCCAGGATGCCTTAAGACACTCTAGGAGTCTTATCTATACTTTACAACCTCTTATCTTACCCACAACCCCTTAATGTAGGATGAATTAATGTAACCTATGATCTCTTAGGACCTATTATGAGGCCTACAACCCCTTAAGACATTCTAGGACCATTATGTATCACTTATGATGTCTTAAGATGCATAGGACACCTTTGGACCCATGCGACCCATTATTATATCTTAAAATGTCATACGACACATTCATCTATCTTAGGTTTTGTTAATAGACATGTGAACCTATCGTTTCGTACAAGAACCCTTAAGACATACTAGTATCAAATAATGTAACCTAAGATCTGTTAGACCACTTATCACATCTACAACCCATTAAAATTGTTGGACCATTATACATCCCTTACGACATTTTAAGACATATATGACCCATTCAGGTTATCAAGACCCATTAACATATCTTAGGTTGTCCTAGGACACATTTATGTATCTTAGATTCAATTAATATCATACAAGGATCCACTAATGTAACCTAGGACCCCTTAGGACCTCTTATGTTACCCTCCACCCCTTAAGACAGTCTACCTGACCCTTATCCATCCCTTACATTATCTTAAGACACATCTAGGACCCATTGTTACTTATGACCCCTTAAGACACTCTAGGACCACCTATTGCACCTATGACCCATTAATATTCTAAGACTCTTATATGGATCCCTTAGGACCTCTTATGTTACCTATGACCCATTAAGACATGCTAGGACTCTTATCTATATGTTAGGACCTCTTATGTTACCAACGACCCCTTAAGACACTCTAGGACCACTTATTTCACCTACGACTCATTAACATTCTAGGAATCATATCTAGATCCCTTATGAAATCTTAAAACAAATATGAAACCTTAGGACCCCCAAGACCCATTAAAGAATCTTAGGATGTCCTAGGACCACTTAGAATACTTATCACATCTACGACCCATTAATATTATTGGACCATTATACATCCCTTATGACATTTTAAGACATATGTGACCCTTTCAGATCCTGAAGAATCATTAACATATCTTAGGTTGTCCTATGACACATTTATGTATTGTAGATTCAATTAATACATACAAGGACACACTAATGCAACTTAGGACCCCTTAGGACCTTTTATGTTACCCACGACCCCTTAAGACACTTTAGGACTCTTATTTATACCTTAGGATCTCTTATGTTACCCACGACCCCTTAAGACACTCTAGGACCCTTATCTATAGCTTATGACATCTTATGTTACCCATGACCTCTTAAGACACTCTAGGACCACTTATGTTACCCACAACCCCTTAAGAGACTCTAGGACCCTTATCTATAGCTTATGACCTCTTATGTTATCCATGACCCCTTAAGACACTCTAGGACTCTTATCTATACTTTAGGATCTCTTATGTTACCCACAACCCCTTAAGACACTCTAGGACCCTTATCTATAGCTTATGACATCTTATGTTACCCATGACCACTTAAGACACTCTAGGACCCTTATCTATAGATTATGACCTCTTAGTTACCCACGACCCCTTAAGACACTCTAGGAATCTTATCTATACCTTAGGACCTCTTATGTTACCCACGACCGCTTAAGAAACTCTAGGATTCTTATCTATACCTTAGGACCTCTTATGTTACCCATGATGCCTTAAGACACTCTTGGGCCCTTATCTATAGCTTATGACATCTTATGTTACCCACGACCCCTTAAGACACTCTAGGACAACTTATTGCACCTACGACCTATTAACATTCTAGGACTCTTATTTGGATCACTTAGGACCCCTTTGGACCTCTTATGTTATCTACAAGCCCTTAAGACCTAATAAGACCCCTTATCTATGACCCCTTAAGACCTAATAAGACCTCTTGTGTTATCTACCACCCCTTAAGACCTAATAAGACCACTTATGTGATGTAATAGGACCTATTAATATTAATTAATACATCTTAGGACTATTAAGACCTAAATAAGACCACTTATGTGATGTAATAGGACCTATTAATACCAATTATTACATCATAGGACCCTTAAGACCTAATAAGACCACTTACGTGACTTAATAGGACCTATAATTTTTATATATTTAGATATTTGTTTCCATTTTACATGTAATTATAACATGTAATCAAGTACTTAATTATTAACACTTAGATTTCACATGTTATGTATCTAGATGGATGCTCAGGATGCACCTCAGACTCCTGATATGTAGACCATTTTTCATACTGCTAACATGGAGATCACTCAAGTTAGAGAGTCTATCTGTATGTCTTCAGTAGATGGTATATATAGAGATACTTGTGCTACTATATTGACAAGTTTGGAGACTATAACTTCCAGATTGAGGTCTCACTCCTCCTTCACACCTCAGGTAGTTGAGACCATTTTTTGACAGTTGAGGGCTGAGGTCTCGGGCGATGTTTCCTTAGCGATGGTTCAGAGCCTTGTCCCCAAGGAAATCATCAAACGAGAGTTTTTCCCACATTATGATGGGAGGGCCATTGTGAGGGCATATCATGTCACACAGTGTATGATTCCTCATATCTCATGTATGATATACCCTTGGTTTCATGTAGCATAGATTACTTTTGCAGCCACATCCATCAGTTCAGATTCAGTGGGCAGATACATTTTGACTAGACCAAATAGTGCCAGAACATCTTCTGAGGCTTTGTCTAGTACTACTGCAGGTGTGACTGATGAGACATATAGAGCTGCAGGTCTTCCTATACTTGGAGAGATATGAGCACTGTCGGGTCATCATAGTAATTTAGATATGGCCCTTTACTTTTTGGAGGATCTCCTACAGGATTATTCTCATAGTGATGACATGCACAAGAACCCAATACATTCAGTCATGGATTTCATTGGACTTGCACGGGGTCTTGTAGTTCCATCGACAAAGGATGCACCATCTACTAGTCAGGCACAACATAGTGTAGATCACTTTGCACCCATAGATTACTCTATAGCTACAGAGCCATGTATACAGGTTGGATATGTATGCATCACCACTGAGGGGCTAGGCACTTTTGATGAGAAGTTGCATGGGTTGGGTCAAGTGGACATTGGCACTAATGTTGGATCATTTATGGATATGTTATTGCATCTAGATGGTTCAGGTTCTACATCACTCCCCTCCCAGCTAGTGTCACCCCTACATTCCTCATTACTAGAGAGGTTTGGGACCTTAGGTGGTGTGGGTAATATAGTTTCAGTTGATGATATGATGGTGCAGCGTACTGATGATCCTCCTGCTCCTGAGACCTAGGTACATATAAAATTTTCTTTTCTTTTTTCTTAGGAGTTTTAGTGAACAATTAATTGTAGACATGTGTATTGATGTTTGTTCAATGTATAATATTTTGCAGGCACAGTTAGCAGAGCATGTTACCTCTAGTGTGGGCTCAAAGCATCTTCATATGAGAGATCTATTTGATGTGACACCTACTAGTGGTCAGGCAAGTTTTAGATATATGTATGTTTAAGCATGCATGTATACACATGTATTTATATATTTCAAGTACTTTACATAATATATATACTATGCACATGTATATAACCAATTTTTGTACACTAAATTTGTAGGGGTTAGTCGCTACTTTACAGCTAGAGGATGCTTTTCATAGGAGTGATTCAACAGATGTGACACCTAGTAGTGGTCAGGTAAGTTTTAAAAATATGTAAGTTTAAACATGCATTTATAATATTTTAATTATTTTAGATTGTTATTATATATACATGCATTTATATTCATAGGGATCAATTGCTATCTCACAGCCAGAGGATGCTCATGGCAGTAGCTCAAAGGGTCGCTCTGTTCACATGCGCCTAGATGACTCCCTAGTTTAGGACATGTTGCACATATCTTTTATTTGAGACTCATTATATATGTCATTAGTCTATGTTTGATATTTTTTAGTTTATGATTCAAGACATATATTTGATTAGAGACATATGATTCAAGGCATATATTTGATTAGATGATATGATTAGATAATATAATTTGATTTGATTTGATTAGATGATTTTATTTGATGATATATGATTTGATTAGATGGTTTTATTTTATTAAATGATATGATTAGATGATATGATTTGATTTGATTTGATTAGATGACTTGATTAGAGTATTTTATTTGATGATATATGATTTGATTAGATGGTTTTATTTGATTAGATGATATGATTTGATTTGATGATATATAATTTGATTACATGATTTTAATTGATTACATGATATGATTTGATTATATATTATAAGTAATCTAACTAATTTCATCATTTTTTAGTGTCTTAATGGGATCTTTAACTAATAAGCAATCTTAAGGGGAGGTCTTAAGGGAATCTAGAATTAATATCATAAAAAATAACTAGTTAATACATGTAACTAAAGGAAAATAACTATTCTAACTAATTCTAGAACTAACACATGTCATAAGTAATCTAACTAATTTCATCATGTTTTAGTGTCTTAAGGGGATCTAGAATTAATATCATTAAAAGTAACTAGTTAATACATGTAACTAATGGATAATAACTATTCTAACTAATTCTAGAACTAACACATGTCATAAGTAATATAAATAATTTCATCATTTTTTAGTGTCTTAAGGGGAGGTCTTAAGGGGATCTAGAATTAATATCATAAAAAATAACTATTTAATACATGTAACTAATTCTAGAACTAACACACGTCGTAAGTAATCTAACTAATTTCATCATTTCTTAGTGTCTTAAGGGGAGGTCTTAAGGGGATCTATAAATCATAAGCATCATAAAAAGTATCATAAAAATCATTGAATAACCAAAGCATACATAAAATCTTTAACTAATATGCAATCTAATAAAATCATTAAATAATCAAAGTATACATATAAAGTTCTATATATTAAAACCATTGAACCATCAAATAGGTCCATCATATATCAACAAATTATAGTCCATCATATGTTTAAATATATAAACAAAGTATAATGAAATTTAATCTAGAGATATCAAGTAGGTCCTAACACAAGAAATAAGTATACATATTATACTTTTTAGACCAACTCAAGTGGTTCAGACCTTTCATGGAGAACATGAAATATTCTCTCATGATCCTAACTATCTAGTCTCCACTTACAACGTCCATGTTGAGATTTAACTGTATTGAGACAAATGGATGTGGAAACTACTAGGTGACTATATTGAAACACCTTATTGTCTAGTTCGTAATCAACAAAGTGAATACCATGTTGAATTACTTTGATTTTCTTGAAATATGTTCACTCTAAAACAACTGAACCTGCAGGTCACAAATTTTAACAATATATAAATTTAAACAAACTCAATTTGAAATTTGTTAAAAGGTTGAAATTTAAAATTTACAAATTGAGTTCAATATATTGATGTAACCCATATAAAAACCTATGGGGAACAATATTCCATCACTTTCTTTAGGTTCAAGTAACTTCATCCTCTCTATAGTACAACACAGTAAATAATAACCAACTCCTTCTACATTTCCACGCTCAACAATCATTGCAAAGACATCTCCTGCACAGTAAATTTATATATACATGTGTGAGATCTTAAAATTTACTTAGTTCAATGTATAGATCTATCTATCTATCTATACATGTAGCTCAATGTAGCATATAATGTGAAATATATATACTTACCAATTTTGACCAATCTTGAGATATGATCATAATCAGTAGAAATCAAAGGGACATTATCAATTTTTTCATCTTCATCTCTATCAAATGTATCAGTAACAAGTAGTGGCACTAGATTCCATGCACCTACATATCCATGGTCTTGATTGATACATTCCTCATAATTGTTAGCAATGCAGTGACAACAAAAGCATGAGTAGTCCCTAGTGTTCAACATGCAATTGTGACAATTCATACTCATAACTGAATGCAAAGATCACGTATTTTCTATCCTGTTGCAACCATGCATAATTTTTCTATCCACACCTGAACAAATGCATATATAATACATTCTATATAAATATAATTTGAATAAAAAATATCATAAAAATTTTAAACACTTTCAAATAATTTAAAAATGCGTGCATACCTTTTATCTCCCAAAATTTTCTATATGGCACCGCTTGAGTCAATCCTAATGATGTTTCATTCTCATTTGGTGAGAAATGTGTCTTGCACCATTCAACCACATCATGTGCATTTTTTATATGCACTCCCTTATAATTCATTTGATACTTCCATATAGCACATTTGATGCAAGCTCTGGTACCATCATGTTCACCTTTTCCATGTCCACTCTCAAAGAAACTCCAGACATAGGGTATCTTTTCATTACGATGATATCTACATAGTGCATAAAATGGTCTCGATGATTTGAATTGTGCAACACATCCATCTGGCCAAACATAATGTTTATCAATTTTTATACCTCTTTCTTTCAAATTTGTAAAAAACATCTTGAAGCAGTGTTCTACATAATGAATGTCATGCTTTTTATCATCACTTATATAAAAATGATATTCCTTCTTGATGACCCGTGCTTCAAATGTGCTCTGAATACCATGCAAATCTAATTGTGCATGTCAATAACACACATGTACCATAATAATAATTTGCTCTAAAAAATAGTATTCTGACCAAATTGCCTTTTGATGAACAAAAGAATAATTTTCTACAAAATTAACAATTGATACAATAGTTCCAAGTGGGAAATTGTCTCTCCGTGTTTGGAATTGTTGTGCTTGCCACTTTACAAAAAATGCATGATGAATGTAGGGTTGAATCAATTTTTTAAATTTTTTCATAAATACTCTAACATTTATCTCCTCTTCAACATATTCTAACCTTTTGGATTCTTTCCCAAATTTTGTTTCATTGTTTACATATTTGTAACTCTTGCAATTTACCATCTTTGTTACATCAATATTTTCATTTTTCAAAGGAAAAAGAGACAAATCGGCCCATCTTTGACATATTCTTTTTATGCAATTTATTTTTCCAGCTACATCATCTCTTTTGTCACATAAAATGGATGAGATGAACTCAATTTTTCTTGTAGGAGGAGCATTTTCAAAACCATAAGTGTCTTCTACAAACTTTCCAAAAACCTGATAGTGGAGATCAAATTGAATATGATAACAACAAAAACAAGTTTCAAACACTTTGTTTGTCCTGATATAATATGGCTTCAATCTTACAAAAAATGTTTTCCAATCTTTATATTAGGATTAGAACTACAAAATGACACATACATTTCATGTTATGTTGTGTCCAACCAATGTTTCATACGATATTCATATTGATTAGCTGAAATTCTATGTATGATAACATCTCTAATGTTTGATGAAGGACATTTATTATCATTCCAAAATGATGTGACCAAATTTTTTATTCCTTCATCAATCCTATCAAAATGAGGAGCTCTACACATGATTTCCTAATTACCTTCCAAGGTGCTATCATCCAAAAGTATTCTCCTATTAACATATCATGATATTGTTTTCCTGTTAAAACCAAACTGAGATGAAACTGAAGATATCTGTCTTTTTCATCCCATAGTGTTACCTACAATGGATGTCAACATAACTTTTCTTGTAATGGTCTTATCTTTAGTTTGAGATCACTTCCCTAGCTGGTTCAAACCTTTCCTAAGATTTTCAATCATATTAGTTTGCATGTCAACAAATTTTCTCTTCTCTGATGATGTCTCTATACCTAATAATTTTAATGCCCCTTCCAACTTTTTGTTTATAAGTACAACTGAAAGCAATTGAGCTTGTTCAAGTGTTTTAAAATTATCAAATTTACCCAATATTTCTCTTTCTATCATATTCATTGATATCTTCTTAGCAAGACTTAAGAGTTGAACATTAGAAAGTGATCTCAAATTCTCCACATCCATTGTAAGTAAATGATCTAAGTTTCTATAATTATTATTTCTCTTTACAGTTTGAGCTAAATTTAAAAGTTCATCCATACTAGTAGGAGAACGTGATCTTGACCATTCTCCAACATCAATTATTTGAGCTTCCGTAGGGAGTGATCCCGACTCTTCTTCAATGTACAATTCTTCGACTTGACTTGACCCTCCTACTTCAGCTTGTCTTTCAACTTCTTTAGTTTTATGATAATATGTCAATGTAGCTTCACGATTTCTTTGTTTAGTACCGGGTGACCTTTTTCCAGAAGATTTACTTTGTCTTCCCTTCTTGTTCCCCATTTCTTCGATCTCCAAAAAATGTCTTCCACAAGATCGTCAACAAAAATTTTCTTCTTCAAAAAATACTTTAATATAATATTTTTCCTCTCCAAAATTATGTCTTTGAAAAAATAGAAGTAGCGATCCTCCTGCAAAAAATGCCTTCAATAATAGAAAATGTGAATTTATTAATTGCAATTCGATATAAAATACAAACAAAATGTTTTAGTTTTATACCATTCTAAATTTTTTTTACAAAATAAACACACTTGTTGACTTCGCTCAAATTATACACTTCGCACGAAATGCCTAGACAAAAAATCTAGTGGGGTGGTTTTTGCTGGAATTTTCACTTGGGGGGCTTCATACGAAGGGTCTTCGCATGAAGACCCTCAAGGGGCTTCGTGTGAAGGGGGTCTTCATGTGAAGACCCCAAAACTAAAATTTTTCCCTCGGAAAATGAGTGAACTTCAAAAAGATGATCTTTTGAGGCCTGTAACAAGGACCAAACAAGATGGTTTTTTCAAACATGCAATGTCAAATGATGCTATTCGGAACAAGCTTTCTAACGAATATAATTTTAAGACATATTGAGTTCATTATCACTTTTAAATATTACTTTAAGTAAACATAGATTGTTTGGTCATTCAACAACCTGTCTCTTCAAGACTTTGGGAAAAATAGTAAATTATAAAAAAAATATATAAAAAATATGTAGGAAAAGAGTATTTGTGTTACCTTTCTATGAAAAAAAGAAAAAATGAATTTCGATATACACAGATCAAGTTAGAGTGATCCAAGTGACCTTATGTCTAAATTACAGTTATTGTCACTTTAGAATTTAATAAACTATGAAATATTGACCCAAAATGAATAAAACCAATTGCATCCTTTAGATATTGAAGTTACAAATATAATCTTGAAAGAATTACATTGTTATCATATTTTTTAAAAAAGCTATGCTGATCCAAGTGATAGTAACTCCTTAAAAACATAGTTTTTTCACGCAAACCACTTTTCAAAGGAGAAGGAAAAATGAATTTAAATAATTTTTTTAATTTAAAAAAATATATTTAGAAACTAGAAATAAAATTCTAGAAGACTCTAGTTTACATCATCTTCAAATTCCTAATAGTTTTGAGGCAACAGGTATTCAAAAGTGAATTTTTTTCTCAGAATGTTGATCTCTATGTCAAAGTTGGCCAAAAAGTGGGACTCACTATTGTGGGACCACCCAGTTACTATCAAATAGTTCAAAGATTGTGTATTTCTTTATATACACTTGTGTTGCGAACAGTGAGTTCTGAAGGTGGACATAACCTTCTTTGGGCAGTGAGCCTACCTAATTTTCTTGACTCCTAACATGATTTGTCCTCTAACAAGGACTATGTACTATAATGTTTTAATCAGATCCTAACTGGGCTAGATCTTCTGACAAGGATACTATACTCTTAGTACATCATTAGTGGGTGTTAATTCCCACCGGAGTTTTACCTTTAACAAGATTTCCTCGACAACAAATATTTTGTTATTGTGTTGGCATTCATTGTGTTCATTTGATTTGATATTATTTTTATTCAAAGTTTAAAGTTTAATTATCTGTCATACAACTGATTTGAACCCCCCTCTTAGTTGTATTGGTGGATTGTTATTCCTAACATTATCTTCGTTGATCAAAACCATACTGTAGAATATTGATATTTTGATTTTGTACTTAGTCATTTTCATGATTGTGTCTCCCACACTTATAATCACTTCATGCGATCACTACAGCACAAGTGTTGCCATAAAGGAAAACCCTTAAGTGATCCCTAGTACTCTCAAATCATCACTTTCCAATATGATAAAGGTATTGTTTATCTCTTTTAACATTCTACTATAATTCATAATACTTTCCTTAACTTATATCATTTCTTCCCCTAAGAATGGTCATTATTTATGATGAAGGGTGCTCCCCTTAATACCACAAACACATAACAGAAACAGAGAAACAACAACAATATGCAAGAATAGAAAATTGGCTTCCTATTATCTCCACAAATGTGGAATTACAAACTTTCAGAATTACAATATGCAAAGCCACATGGGAATTCCCTTACAATATTCTGTAGGACAAAGTCTCGAATCAATACTCAGATCTACTACCAGAACTGCCCTAGACAACACTACAGACCTTCTTTATATAGGCACTTTCCACCACTTGAGAAGGTTCTAGAAATTTAGCCCTCAGGGTCGACCAACTTAGAATTATTTTATTTTTCAATTTATTACATCAAAGTCAGCTCAAAATAAGTTTTGAAACTCGAACAAAAATTTTGAAGGAAAATTATTTTCTGCCATTTCAAGTGCCCAACTTCCAGAGACCATAAGTCATCACCAGTTGAACTGATTGACTATTATAACCCCATTTCAGAAAGGCCACGAAGCGCTCTATAGGCTTGACTAGCACTTGTCACCCAAGTTTTTGACCTCATTCGGGGCCTCTAAAGCCTTCAAAACTGAGTTCAAACTTTCTGTACCCTACTGCCAATACCAAAAATCTTCAATATCTTCAAAACTAGACCTGATCTAGCCATGAAACTTTACTGGTAGGCTGATATGACTAAGATGAACCTCCACATGTAAAATTAGAACATTCTGAGATCGTATGACCAACTTACTAAAAATAGCAAGTTTCCATAAATAGAAGCTCTACACAAGATAGCCCTTATTGAAAAGAAAATAGAAATATTTTTGGGTGATGCAAGATTTCTCTTACACCCAGAATGCTCCTGCATCAGACACCTGGGGTAATTTGAGAAGTGACCTTGTCACGACTCAGGTGTGCAGAGAAAAACCAAGACAGTTAACCTCCCCCTTTGCTAGCCATGATGAATCTTCAACAGCTCATCCTTTCCATTTGACCAAATACTCTTCATATGTCTTGTTCCTTGTGCTTCTGCCAACACGACTATCTAGTATGCCTTCAATCTCCTTGATATCTGAACTGGTTGCTGGAATATGTTGGAAACAATTGTCTGAAGGAAATTGCTACTCAAATTATGTATTGTCTTTGATGTCACACTATGTCATAGTCCACAACATTCAGTACCTACCGAGCTCAGTCGGTCTGCCAGGCAGTAAAATTAGTGCTTACCGAGTCCACTCAGTTATCAAAGAAAATTTAGTGTTTACCGAGTTCTATCGATCATCAAAGAAAATTCAATGTTTACCGAGTTCAGACGGTTGTCGAAGAAAAGTTAGCATCTAGCGAGTTCAGTCGGTTATCAAAGAAAGTTAGCATCTACCAAGTTCAGTCAGTTTTCAAAGAAAAAGGATTATCAGTGTTTACCGAGTTCCCTCGGTCTCTGAAAGATTGTAAAAAGTTATGGTCACCGAGCACTGTCGGCCCTTGAAGGATTTTTGCAAATAAAGTTTTCTTAATTCAGCCGACTGTTATACTAAGTAATGTCAATTTGACAAATCTAAAATCATATAAATAAAAGGTCAAATGTGAAAAATAAATAAGAATTACAACAGAAGATATATAGAAGAGAGATAGGAAAGGTGTGTTCGAATTTGTGAAGGATGATCAAATATCCTTGAGGAGCAGCAGAGATATATTCGAAGGATCACACTTATGCAGAACAGAGATCTGTAATCAGCAAGGCAGTTGCATTTTTATACAGGTCATTTTCATTGTTACCTTCTTATCATTGTAACAGTGAATTGTAAATCTCTTAACCGAGTTGGTTTAACAGCCATATTGTAAATCCTCTAACAAGGTGACAATTCCATTGAATTGTTTTCAAGTCCTCTTACCAGGCCACTCCTAGCAGGGTGTTTAAATCCTCTAACAAGGTCACACCTAACAGTGTGTTTTGTAACCTTTTACCAGGTTGGCTTCTAACCGAGCATCACTTCAGAAAAGTGAAAATCAGTATCTAGATACATTGGTGGTTTTTCCCATATTGGGTTTCCACATTAAATCTTATGTCTCTTGTGTTCTTAATTGTTATCTTAATCATATTCAAGTGCTGATAAATATCTAAAGATAATTTACTAATACTTTCTGCATCTTCAAAGTTACTGCAATCTATTTACCGAGTGTTAAACAGATAATATTCATTAAGATATCCTAAGGGATTTGGAAAGAAATAATTGTTAAGTGATTTATGGTTGACTGATTCACCCCCCCCTCTCAGTCACTTCATCCATATTCTATCAATTGGTATCAGAGCTTTTGGTGCTTGCAGGAAGGGTTTCAAGGACCTAAGCTAAAGATTAGGATGTCTTACAAGAGGGAAATTCCAAAGCTCAATAGAGATAACTTTTTAGCTTGGCAAGGTCTCATGCGACTTCATCTGGCTTCCATTGGTGATTCAGGATGCAAATACATTGATGAAGAATACATAGTTCCTACTGGCGCATTAACTATTGAAGACATTGCAGAGAAAAAGACTCATAACACCATGATGATAGACATTGCATCAGCTCTCAGCTATGAAGAATTTGATAATATTAAAGAATGCACTACTGCATATGAAATGTGGATCGCACTAAAGAAAATATATGGTGGTGATGCAAATGTGAAAAGAGCCAAAGCAGAAAGCCTAAGAGGACAGTTTGACAAGATGAATATGAAAGAAGATGAAAACATTGCAAAATATGTTGAAAGAATCAAAGCAAGTGTAAGTGCAATTAGAGCTTCTGGAGGAACAATCTCTGATGAAACTGTTATAAGTAAGGTACTTAGAACATTACTCCCTATCTATGCAATTAGAGTATCAGCTATTCAAGAAAGAAGATGTGAAACAAACCACAATATAACTTTGGATGCTTTAGTTGGAAGATTGACAGCCTTTGAATTAGACAACTATGACAACTATGTTCCAAGTTCCAAAAATATTGAGTCAGCATTTGAGGCCAAGGTTTCACTAAGGAAGAACAAGAAAATTAAAGAAGTTCAGTCAGAAAGTGAAGAAGTATCAGAAGAAAGTTCTGATAGTGATCTTGAAATTGTAGAAGCATTACTTGCAAAGAAGTACTCTAAAGGGAAAGGTAAATATAAAGGTAAAACTCCTTTAATCTATTTTTCATGTGAAGAAATTGGACATATTGCAGCTAGGTGCCCAAACAAGTAGGTCAAGGAAGAGAAGAGAGGTCACAAGTACTATGGCAAAAAGAATTTCAAATCATTCAAGGATAAAGGTAAGAAAACATGTTTTATGGCTAAAGATTCTGATGATAGTGAAGAAGAAATTGTTTTTATTGCTATAAAAGATGAATCTGATGATGATGAAGATAAGATGGCACTTATTTCTCATATAAGCAAAGATGATATATGGATAATAGACAGTGGATGTTCACAACACATGACTGGTGACAAGACAAAATTTGAATACCTAGAAGACTGTGATAGTGGCAATGTAAGATTTGGTAACAATGAACCTTGTTGTATAAAAGGAAAGGAAGAATCTCATTAACCAAATAACTCATATGTGATAATGCTTATTGGGTTGAAGGACTAAAACATAATCTTCTAAGTGTAGCATAGCTAATCAATACTAGTTTCAAGGTTGAATTCATGAATGGTCAAGCAAGACTGCTGGATGAAAAGGAAAACTCATTAGATCAGGCAAACAAACAAAAGGTAACTTATTTTATCTTGATCTCAGTGAATATTCATGTTTTATTGCTCAAATTGAAGAAAGTTGGCTATGGCACAAAAGGTTATGTCATGTGAATTTTGATAACATGATAAAGATAAGCAAATTCAAGAAGGTTAGAGGCATTCCTACTTTGAAGAAACCTGATGCTGGTCTATGTAAGAATTGTCAGATTGGCAAAATGAGTAAAACTAGTTTTAAGAGTAAGAACTATCAGTCTAAAGAGATTTTGGAAATTGTGCATACTGATTTATGTGGACCTATTGGAATACAAAGCTATACTGGAGATAAATTCTTTATTCTTTTCGTTGATGATTATTCTAGAATGATGACTGTTATGTATTTAAGAGAAAAGTCAGAAGCATTTGAAAAGTTCAAATGGTACTTGGCAAGAGTGGAAAAAGAAACAGGGAAAAGACTGAAATGCTTAAGATCAGACAGAGGTGGTGAATTCATCTCCCATGATTTTAACAACTTTTGCATTGAAAGAGGAATCAAAAGGTAGGTATCAGCTCCTAGAACTCCTGAGCAGAATGGAATAGCAGAAAGAAGAAATAGATCTATTATGGATTGTGCAAGGACTCTAATGATAGAAAAGAACATTGCTATAAAGTACTAGAAGGAAGCTATCAGCACTGTAGTTCATACCTTGAACTGAGTACAATTGAAGAAAGACACATTCAAAACTCCTTATGAATTATGGTATGGCTATAAACCCAATGTAAGTTACATGAAAGTATTTGGTAGCAAGTTTTATATCTTAAAAGAATCCAGAAGAAATAAATTTGATGTGAAAAGTGATGAAGGAATATTCCTAGGATATTCTAGCAAAAGCAAGGCATACAAATGTCTGAATTTGTCTACTCACAAAGTCATAGAAAGTATACATGTAAAATTTGATGAGTTTGCAGAAAAGACTAAAGAAGAAAGCAAAAGGGAACTTGAAAACTACAGAAGATTCATTTGCATTGAACCTGAAACATTGGCAGACACAACTATCAATGAGGAAACTATATCTACCGAGCCGAGCATAGTTACCAAGTCACAGGAAGAAGTTCAAACCAAGTCACAGGAAGAAGTTCAAACTGAGTCACAGGAAGAAATTCAAACCGAGTCTCAGCCTGAAGTTACCGAGCAAATATCTACCGAGCCCGAGCAACCTGAAGAAGAGATCCTAGAAGACAACAACATGAATCATTCAAAAGGCAAGGAACCTATACTAGCCAAATATATCAGAAGGCATCATACACCAGATCAAATTATTGGAAACAAATCAGATGGTACTATGACAAGAAGCAAGCTAAAAGGTACATGTCTGCTTACTAATTTTGAACCTAGAAATATCAAAGATGCATTGAAAAATGAAAGTTGGATTGAAGCAATGAATGAAGAATTAGAACAAATACAAAAGAACAAAACATGGACTCTTGTACCTAGACCTAAAGATAAGAATGTAATTGGAACAAAATGGGTATTCAGGAATAAGCTGAATGAAGATGGTCAAGTATCTAGAAACAAAGCTAGATTGGTATGTAAAGGTTATTCTCAAGAAGAAGGTATAGATTATGGTGAAACTTTTGCTCCTGTTGCAAGATTAGAAGGTGTAAGAACTCTACTTGCCTATGCAGCACATAAAAGATTTAAGGTATATCAGATGGATATAAAATCTGCATTTCTCAATGGAATTCTTGATGAAGAAGTCTACATTGAACAACTTGAAGGTTTTGTTGATCCAGATAAAAAGGACATGGTCTGCAGGTTACACAAAGCATTGTATGGTTTGAAACAAGCTCCTAGAGCATGGTATGAAAGACTCCATAACTATTTGATTCAGATTAATTTCAAAAGAGCAAATGATAACAACAATTTGTATATTAAAGAAGGACCGGATGACAAAATTGTATTGGCAGAAATATTTGTAGATGATACTATATTTATAGGGAATGAGGATCAGTGCAAAGAATTTTTAGAGCAAATGAACAAAGAATTTGAAATGTCTATGTTTGGTTTAATAAAATTCTTTGTTGGTCTTCAAATTCAGCAAAGCAAGAATGGTATATACATTACTCAATCTAAATACATTAAGGAAATACTTAAGAAGTTTGGTATGGAAGATTCAAAACCAATTGGTACACCCATGTGTACTGGACTGAAACTTACCAAAAATGATGATTCAAAAGATGTTGATCAGACCTTATACCGATCTATGATTGGAAAATTGTAGTATGTAGTACATACAAGACCTAATATAGCCTTAGCAGTCGGTATAGTGGCAAGATTCTCAGCAAAACCTAAGGAAAATCATATGATGGCAATCAAAAGAATCTTAAGATACTTAAGAGGAACTGAAGAATATGGTTTGTGGTATAAATTTGGAGGCAATCTAGATTTAAAAGGGTGTACTAATGCTAATTGGGTAGGGAACATTGATGATAGAAAAAGTACAAGTGGTGGAGCATTTTTTCTTGGAAAAAGACTGGTATCTTGGACCAGTAAAAAGCAAAATTCAACATCTCAATCCACAGCTGAAGTAGAATATGTTGCTGCTGCAATAAATTGTTCAAATATTGTTTGGTTTAAATAGTTATTACAAGGTATGAAGGTTGAAATCAAAGAACCAGTTGTTATATTTTGTGACAATACCAATGCAATAAATATTTTGAAGAATCCAGTGATGCATTCCAAAACCAAGCACATTGCTATTAAATATCACTTTGTCAGAGAATTGGTGCAGGACAAGGAAATCAGACTAGAATATATTCATACAAAAGAGCAGATTGCAGACATTTTCACCAAACCATTACCTAAGGATGCATTTGTGTATCTAAGAGGTAAGTTAGGGGTCATTCCCCTATCAGAGGCTCACTAAATATAGTTTTAGTGATGCATCAACCAGAACATGATTGAAAATCAACATGTTGATGCAGCATATTCAAGGAATCATTGCATATGAATCAGTACTTGAGGTACATTAGTTTACACCGGTAATATGTGAATTGTCTTTGTCATGTGTTGTCAAAGAGGGAGTGTTTTCTATGTCTTTGCTATTACTTCAAGAAATTTTTCATTAGTCAGAAGAAGAGTTTTCAAGAAACAGGAAGTTTGCTGACAGAGGGAGATTTGAATCTGAACCGAGCTAATTCTTTCAAATTTCTTATGCTATGACATATTGTGTTGCCATCAATGCCAAAGAGGGAGATTGTTGGAAACAATTTTCTGAAGGAAATTGCTACTCAAATTATGTATTGTCTTTGATGTCACACTATGTCATAGTCCGCAACATTCAGTACCTACTGAGCTCAGTCGGTCTGCCAGGCAGTAAAATTAGTGCTTACCGAGTCCACTCGGTTATCAAAGAAAATTCAGTGTTTACCGAGTTCTGTCGGTCGTCAAAGAAAATTCAGTGTTTACCGAGTTCAGATGGTTGTCGAAGAAAAGTTAGCATCTACCGAGTTCAGTCGGTTATCAAAGAAAGTTAGCATCTACCGAGTTCAGTTGGTTTTCAAAGAAAAAGGATTATCAGTGTTTACCGAGTTCCCTCGATCTCCTAAAGATTGTAAAAAGTTATGGTCACCGAGCTCTGTCGGCCCTTGAAGGATTTTTGCAAATAAAGTTTGCTTAATTCAGCCGACTGTTATACTAAGTAATGTCAATTTGACAAATCTAAAATCATATAAATAAAAGGTCAAATGTGAAAAATAAATAAGAATTACAGCAGAAGATATATAGAAGAGAGACATGAAAGGTGTGTGCGAATTTGTGAAGGATGATCAGATATCCTTGAGGAGCAGCAGAGATATATTCGAAGGATCACACTTATGCAGAACAGAGATCTGTAATCAGCAAGGCAATTGCATTTTTATACAGGTCATTTTCATTGTTACCTTCTTATCATTGTAACAGTGAATTGTAAATCTCTTAACCGAGTTGGTTTAACAGCCATATTGTAAATCCTCTAACAAGGTGACAATTCCATTGAATTTTTTTCAAGTCCTCTTACCAGGCCACTCCTAGCAGGGTGTTTAAATCCTCTAACAAGGTCACACCTAACAGTGTGTTTTGTAACCTTTTACCGGGTTGGCTTCTAACCGGGCATCACTTCAGAAAAGTAAAAATAAGTATCTAGATACATTGGTGGTTTATCCCAAATTGGGTTTCCACGTTAAATCTTGTGTCTCTTGTGTTCTTAATTGTTATCTTAATCATATTCAAGTGCTGATAAATATCTAAAGATAATTTACTAATACTTTCTGCATCTTCAAAGTTACTGCAATCTATTTACCGAGTGTTAAACAGATAATATTCATTAAGATATCCTAAGGGATCTGGAAAGAAATAATTGTTAAGTGATTTATGGTTGATTGATTCACCCCCCCCCTCTCAGTCACTTCATCCATATTCCATCAGAATACTCCACTGTGCTGTTGTAACCTCATCTTCAACACCTCCTTCATGATACTCTGTCAAATCTGAAACATTAAATACTGGTGAAATATTCATCTTAGTAGGCAACTCGACCTCATATGCATTTCCTGAATCATGCTTCTTTAGTATCTTACATGGCCCAAACTTCTTCATTTTCAACTTGTTATATGTACCAACCGGAAATCTTTCCTTCCGCAAATGAACCATGACTTCATCTCCAACCTGAAATTCTTTATGCCTCCTTTTCACATCTGCCTTAGCCTTATACTACACATTCATCTTGGTAATATGCTTCCTCACCTCCTCATGGATGTTATTCAAGTGTTCTAAAAAATCCTCAGCTTCAGCACTACTTATTTCTCCTTTATCTATCTTCCTCAACTCAGATGCATTTCTGGGACTACTTCCATATGCAATCTGTTGATGATGTGATGAACTAAACTTCAAATCTATCTTCAACTCTCCACTTTTTGCTAGTGTCATTCTGTGTGATGCCTTATTTGGAAAATTGGCTCCTAGAATCAAGTCCATTTGATCACTGATCTTTCTTACTGGTGGTAATCCATCAGGTACATTATCGGATACAATATCCTGAAACTTATTTAATAATTCTGCAACTTCTACAGGTACATCTTCTACTTCCTCTTTCTCAACCTTTGGAATTAAGATAAAACACATATTCTCATGTCGCATACCATCTGAGAAATTTCCTCTATCAACAAAAGTTATTCTTGCAATGCCACATACCTTTTCTTCAATTTACTTCAATGGTTTTAGCTTATGTCACAATCCATCCTTTGTCAGGGAATAGGTATTCATATGACCATCGTGTACAGCACATCTGTCAAACTACCATGGTCTACCCAACAACATATGACATGCATCCATAGATATGATATGACATAGTACCTCATCTTGGTACTTGTCGATCTTGAACTTTACCAGGCACTATTCATTGACCATGACCTTGTGGTCATCCTGCACCCAGGCAATCCGATATGGATGTGGGGGTTTCTATCTCTTGAGCTTCAACTTTGTCACCATCTCTTCTGACACCAAATTTTTAGTGCTTCCACTATCAATAATCACATCATAGCATTTTCCCTCACACTTGCATCTAGTGCGAAACAGGCTCCTCCTTTGTTCAGGTTCATTCTCACCACTCAATAGGACTCTTTTGTTAATCAACGTTTCTCCTCTTTTAGCATCTTTAGAATTTGATGATCTGGCATCTTCATTTACATGTGCAACTCTAGCTTGGCCTTCATTCCTCCTATCTGTCCATCCTTGGAATTGAGGACATTCAAATGCCCTATGACCTTCTTCTCCACAGTGAAAACATGTTCCACGGAAGCCTCCTCTTCCAGATCCTTGTTCTCTTCCTCTTCCTCTTTGATCTCTATTGTTCTGATCTTGGAAACGGTTGAAATTATCTCCTCTCTAATTTTGACTATTACTGGCCTCATCCTACTTTTTCGGATCTTCATTTCAATCTCCATATGATCATCCACTAGATCTTCCATCATGACCTCTTTCGCTTTGTCTGCTCTCAAACTTCTTGTTCAGCTTTTCCTCTACTTTTAGGGAAAACTGGTATGCCTCTTCAATACTATTCATTCAAACCAGATTCAGCTCCTCTTGAATGCTCGACCTCAACCCATTAAGGTAATGTGCAACTTTCTCCTTGTCAACTTCTGCATGGGCTGTTCTAATGAGGATTCGATAGAACTCCTCTATATACTCCTGAACAGATCTTCCTGCTGCTTCAAACTTTGCATCTTCTTTAGTAGGTCAAGCTCACAATCAATAGGAATGAACTGTCGCTTTAATTTATCCACCATCCGATCCCATCTTGTGATTTTATCTTTCCCTCTTCTATTTCACTCCAATTGAATCTCTTGCCACCAGATCTTCGCATGACCCTTCAGTCTAGCCTTCACAAACTTGACCTGATCAGGATCCTCAATATCTTCATACTCAAAATATTCTTCACATTCATTGATCAAGTTGATTAACTCTTTTGGGTTAAGATTCCCTGAAAATGTAGGAACCTCGATCTTAGATCTTTTCCTGATCTTGGAAATGGTCCGAAAAATCCTTTCTTCCTCTTGATTCAAAACTTCAACTTCTCCTTCTTGATCTTCTTCTTCGGCTTCATCCTCACTTTCATTTCTGACATTAAGATTCATTCCTCTGCGAATCTCCTCTTGTAATGCTCACACTTGTCTCTACAATTCCCTAACCTCAAGTGTTACAACACCAGCTCTTCCACCACGTTCCCTTCATGGAGGCATTTTCACGCTTCTCACTGAAACCCTAACCATGGTCCTAGTGAAAACTACCTCACAGTCGGTGATCTATTTACATAGAAACCCTAACCCACGACCCTGGTGCAAACTACCTCACAATCGGTGATCTATTTACACACTCAGGAACTCTTGCTTTGATACCACTTGATGAAGGGTGCTCCCCTTAATACCACAAACACATAATAGAAATAGAGAAACAAAAACAATATGCAAGAACATAAAATTGGCTTCCTATTATCTTCACAAATGTGGAATTACAAACTTTCAGAATTACAATATGCAAAGCCACATGGGCATTCCCTTACAATATTCTGTAGGACAAAGCTTCGAATCAATACTCAGATCTACTACCAGAATTGCCCTAGACAACACTACGGGCCTTCTTTATATAGGCACTTTCCATTGCTTGAGAAGGTTCCAAAAATTTAGCCCTTAGGGCTGACCAACTTAGAATTATTTTATTTTTTAATTTATTACATCAAAGTCGGCTCAAAATAACTTTTGAAACCCGAACAAAATTTTTGAAGGAAAATTATTTTTCGCCATTTCAGGTGCCCAACTTCCGGAGACCATAAGTCATCACCAGTTGACCTGATTGACTATTATAACCCCATTTCAGAAAGGCCACGAAGAACTCTACAGGCTTGACTAGCGCTTGTTACCCAAATTTTTGACCTCATCTGGGGCCTCTAAAGCCTTCAAAACTAAGTTCAAAGTTTTTGTACCCTACTACCAATACTGAAAATCTTCAATATCTTCAAAACTAGACTTGATCTAGCCATGAAACTTTACTGGCAGGCTAATATGATAGAGATGAACCTTCACATGTAAAATCAAAACATTCTGAGATCGTATGACCAACTTACTAAAAACAACAAGTTTCCATAAATAGAAGCTCTGCACAAGATAGCCCTTATTGAAAAGAAAATAGAAATATTTTTGGGTGATGCAAGATTACTCTTACACCTAGGATGCTCCTACATCAATTTATGAAAGAAGAATATTGGGAATCCATTTCATCCTGGGATCTTTTTCAATTGTATTTGTTTCATAGTAGTCTCAACTTCACTTTTAGAGAATTTGTCATTTAATAATTTATTTTGTTCCTCTTTTATAATCCTAGGGATGTTTGCTAAGATGATTTTACATGAGCATCTAGGTTGGATCTTCCCAATTGTTGAGGATACTTACAAAATGTTTCATTACTTCTTCAACTATCTTTACATGATCCTATAAAAACATCCGATCCATTTTTTTAATTGTTGTGATTCTGTTAATATTTCTTCTTATTTTAATGCTATATTGTGAAAGAACTTTATATTTTTATCACCTTTAGCTAGCCATGTTCTTGTCTCCAATAAGTTTCTTCCTCAGCCAGTATTTCTTCATATTTATTTAATAGTTATTTCTCTTTTAAATACCTCTCTTGATCCATTCGATTTGCTAAGACCTCATTTAAATCAGCTATCTCTTTTTCTATATTTTCTTCTATTTTGAAAATATTACCAAAATGTTCTTTATTCCATTGAAGGACTTTTATTTTTACGAATTTATTTTATTAGTATTATTTTTATGACTCTATTTTCCATTACCTAAACTAGTTTATTATTGCAATAATAAATTCTTAAATACAGTTAAAAACACTTGTAAAAATATGAACAAGAGCCCATCTTACTTTTATGATTTAATTTAGTTGAATTGTTGAATCTTCTATTTGTGTGAGTATCCCATTAAATAGTTTTCATAATATCTTAAGTTTAATCAAAATGTAAAACCAAGGTCAACGGATTTTATGGTGGTAACATTCAAAATATAGGCTTGTATCTTCAATTTTAATAAACACAATCATATAGATCGCCATATACCAACTTATGATTTCCTTATAGTCCTTAATCAATTCTAAGGTGAGAGCATTCCCAATATAGTTCACTAATTTTTATTTAGATAAAGGAACTCATAGTTAATATAAATTAACATATACCAACTTATCATTTTCTATATCTATAGTTTTTATCCAGTTCTATATATGGTGAAATAGGGCTAGCCTTAAATATCACACACTAATCTTTCACACTTAGCTAGATGTGGGCACAATACTTCCACTTGTCCTTTCAATCCCATATATTCCATACACTTTTCTATTATCATTTTCCTTTACCCCATTCCCACTAACCATGCGATCTATTCACACCATTACTATTATTGTTACAATTACCATTACCATGTGACACCAAATAGTTTGTCCTAGTACTATGTCATGGCTGCAAATAGTCAAATCATGTTGCTGGAATAAGAATGTTGAAATGAAAAACACAACATGTTAATCCACCCCGCAAATATTGACATGGCATTGGCTCATTGACCATGTAATTTCACACTTAACTCCAATGAGTAGGATGAAAAAAATGTGAAATGGTGGTATATTCACCATTGATCTAATTGAAGATTCCCAAGCCATATGCTTTTAAGAACAAGGGATTTTGGGCCCACCCAAGAAAATAGAACTTATGTACTAACTAGATCCATGTGGTGAAAGATGATTGGTTGCATAGTTTCACACTTAACTCTAATAAGTAGGAAGGAGAAAAAGTGAAATGGTGACATATTAACCATTTTGAAAAGATGTCTTTTCACCCTTGCGTAATGGTGACATTGGGAAAACATAACTTGTTGGTGCACCGGGGAAGATAACATGATGTGTTCATCCTGATAGAGTTTTATCCCATGATGAAGATGTCTCAGATTAGTTATCTATATTGGGCATAATGGTGGAAAAAATAGCCAATAGTAACCAATAAATTTTATAATACATGTATTATAAACTTATTATTAGTATTAAATGATACTAAATTTAAGAAAAATTAGTGCCACATAGACATTATTGGACATCTTATACTAAATTTGTAAACCCTTATATTTAATCAAATACAACTTTAATATAATTTCAATTTATTATATTTGACCAAAAAATTGGATATTATCATTGCATAACTATTTTGCACTTAACTTTGATGAGCAAGAAGAAGAAAATGTGAGCACACCAGATGCTATGTTATGTATTTTCACAAAGCATAGGACCATCTTTTGTGCTCCCCCTTTTTGAGGGTCTTAATCTCCATCATTTTCAAAATAAATTAGGAGTTTAGAAACTTGATTTTAAGTTTAATACAACTCTTTTTGTTGATGCATCTTCAAACTTTTAGTCTAACTATTTTCAATTTCTTGTCGAAGTTCAAAGATTGCTGATTTTTTTTTAAAGTGGCATCTTATACCCTCTTTTTGGTCCCCCCATATTTGTGCACTTACCCTGCCACAATTGATAATTTTAGAAGTAATATTGAAATTATTGAGTTTGAGTTGAATGATATTGGTAAGAATTTTGATTTCTTTAAAGATAATGTTGAAAAATAGAGAATAAAAGTTGGTGAGTTACAATCTAAGTTGTTGTCTAGCTAGAGACAGAGTGGATATTTGGTTAGGACTTTCTATTTACTGAAGGAAATGGTAGAGGTTTGACTAGAACATCTTTCTAGAGTTATTTTTGATGTAAAGGACTATGAGCGTCAATACCAATTTCCAGACTGGTCATCATCATTTTTTCTGTTGGTTCTACATGATAGCTTATTTGTGAGGATGAGTTTTGTAGTGGACGCTTGGAAGAAGAGTTTTCTAATTATAAAAGAAAGGTATAGTAAAAAATTTCTTGTGAAGTCTATTATTTTTACCTGATTTCTTAAATGATGTCATTCACCCTTTTCCATTATTGTAAATGTTGGCATATTACATTAATAAGTAGGTTTTGTTTTCATTTTTCATTAATAAAACTACCACCTTATTTATGCAGTTATAAAACTACATATGTATCTATCACTACTATTGGTAGTTTTTAATTCTTGTTCCACCTTTTTTATAGGTGACTTGGTTTATTGAATAAGACATCAAATGCAACTTTGAATACAGTGAGTTTGAATTTTCTCTATCAAATGGTATTAGAGCCACAACTAAAGTTTATTCATGTGTGATACAAGGTATGTGGATTTTGATACAAACACTAGTCACTATGATAATACCGTTCTATATATGAAGATTTGGCTCATTGCTTGAATTATGATCTCTATGTGTTGGTGACTGTATGACTACATCATTTGCAACATTTAATTAACCCAATCAATGATATTGATCATTGATGCATGAAATCTACAAGTTGGATATAGTCACTGAATTCTAAGAAGATATGCTATAGTTCACAAGATTCAACTCTATAAATGTATTGATAATCGTTATCTCTATTGTGTACTCGATTTGGCTTTGAGAATTTGATATGGAATGATCTATTGTTACATTACTTTTTTGGATGCATTATCACTCTTTTTTACTTGATTTGTCTTTGAGAATTTGATATGGAATGATCGATTATGTGTTTATCAATTATACTCCAAGACTCTATCGCATTACTTGTTCTAATGCTTCTGTCTATACCAGAGTTTGACCTAATGACATTAGGGGTTGACTCAACTGAAAGACTATTTCAAGTGTTAGTAGTCTTTCTCTTCCAATGACACCCATAGATCGGGCATTATTGAAGTTTTATTATTGAGGTTGGTGCATACTAAATTTGGTGAGGAAAGAATACATTTATTCTGGTATGATTGGTATTGTTTTCCAATTTTGCAATGTCAAATATGGAGAATTTATTGTTTATGATGGAGAAATTATTTTATTTCATAATAGCATATCAAATTTTTTGATATAGCTTTAGTAATAACAATAATGGATAAAATAATTTCTCTAAAAAAAAGAAAAGAGAGTGATCATCCAAAATGGTTTGAACTTTTTTATTGTAAAGGATGCATTATCGGTTCAACCTGAAATCCTTATTTATCTATAAAATTCACCAAGTGTTTGTGCTATTGATGTCATTCATGCTACACTTCACAAAATTTAGAGGGTATACCTATGATGCATAAGGTCTAAGGAGAATGTAAAGGAGGATGGAGGAAAAAAAGGCTGGAGGTTTTATATCATCTAGAACTAGCTTCTCACTTAAGGATGATTCATTGCATGAGAAGAAACATATTTGTGTCCCTTAAAAGCCAAGTCTTGTCATATTTTCCTTGAAGAGAAGAGGGGTCCTGATATACTTGTATCCCTAAAGAGAAGAGGGGTCTTGACATACTTGCATCCCTGAAGATAAGAGGGGGCTTGGCATCATGATTGTCCCTTCAAGAAAAAAGTTTGGGCAAGATTTGATATGGCTTGTCAAGCACTTGAGGAGACATTAGACACACTCAAAGGAGATGTGGACTTTCAGTGGAAAGGCATCTCATGTGCAGTCATATGGTGGTGATTTGTACACTAGAGAAGAGTTTGTTTCCACAACACTTGAGGAGGTGCTAGAAACACTTAGAGGAGATATGAACTTTTAGAGGAAAGGTGTCGTATGTGTGGCATTGGATGATGCATTAAAAACACTCAGAGGAGATGTAAAATTTTGGAGGAAATGTGTCTCATTGTGCATGGGAGGTGGGAACACTCATTTTGTGTAGATAGTTTTAGGTCCTACAATCAAGAGATACACTAATGCAGTAATTTTGGTGTTTCTTGAGCAAGCAATGAGGATTGGTGATGGTTCTTCATCAAATGAATCTCCAAAAGGATTGGGTTCAAAACCCTTGCAATGTTCCACTCTTGTTTAGAGTAATATAATTGGAGGGGGCATAACATTGGTATATTACATTAACAAGTAGATTTTGTTTTTAGTTTTTTTAATAAAAATACCACCTTGTTTATGCAATTATGTGGTTATACAATTGTATGTGTATCTATCACTAGCATTGGT
Source organism: Chamaecyparis obtusa (assembly GCA_027943335.1). Lineage (NCBI taxonomy): Eukaryota > Viridiplantae > Streptophyta > Pinopsida > Cupressales > Cupressaceae > Chamaecyparis > Chamaecyparis obtusa. The sequence goes on along the minus strand of BSBK01013973.1, from coordinate 33,969 downwards.
AGTTTTTAATTCTTATAACACCTTTTCTTAAGGTGATTTGGTTGATTGAATAAGACATCGAATGCAACTCTAAATCCATTGAGTTTGAGTTTTCTTTTTCATGCAAAAAGAGGGACAAATTGAAGAGAAAACTAAAAATGGAATTACTTAAGTTAGGGGGAGTTTTTGGATGCTTTTTTGGCTATTTGGAGTTTTCCTATTTTTGTTATTTTTCCATCAATGCCAAGGGGGGTATTGTTAAGATGTTTCTGTTGACATTATTATTATTGATATCAAAGCCTATGCATTACATAGTTGTGCTTTGGATGTTGTACCTAGTATTGATCTATTTGATACAGTATGCTATGGATAATTATACTTGATTTGGTAATGATGGTATATCTTTTTGGTACATCTATAGAATTTAGCTAGTATAAGATTATGATGATTGGATGGTTATCATTGGATAATATTCTTAGAGCTTATTCTAGGTATCTTTTCTATCTAAACATTCATCCAGTTTTATAGAAGTTTTTGGTATGTCATTTCTATTCAATTTTGACTAGATGTTATCCTTCAATTGGTGATGAATTTGATAAAGATTGAGTTTGGTCTTGCTTTTGGTGTCCCTCTCAGCTATGGAGTATATCTCATATGTTATCTTTTGGTAATGCTTCAAAGTAATATGCTTCAATTATGTATGGCCTATATTTGGGTCCCATGATAACGTGGTGTGGAGTATCCTTATGTATGACCTATCTTTTGGGTCTAGTACTAGAACCAGGAACCTTATTAAATATCTCAAGATTACTTTTTGTATTCAATCTTCTTATGTCTATGCTTCTAATATATGTGTTTATACATCATATCTTTTTGAATCTAGACATAAGATTAAGTGATACGAATATGGATATGTGAATCAATAGATTATGGTGAAGTGTGTGACCAAAGTAAGAGATGAAAAGGATAATACTAAAGGTATAGGAAGGATAGTGATAGGAAGAAGTATTTAGCATTGTAGAGATTGCTAAGAGTTTCCAGAACATTCCTAACTAGATCTACTATAGATAATAGTTATTTTCCTCCTAACCAAAACTAGCCTCATGCATATGTAGATGTCCTTATATTAGTGAAATGTTTTTTATAAGAATATTTTGTGATCATTCACTTTTGTTTCAAGATAGGTAGCCCAACTAGCAATGAACCTTACTTACAGTGAGAACACCCAGAGTGAGCCCTTGTAAAAATCACCTTAACTGGTGTTACCTTAACCAGTGTTTATATTCATGAGAATTAGTTTCTCTATGGTTTTCCCTATCTTTGGTTTCCACATTAATTGTGGTGTTCGTGGTGTATGGTGTTTATGTGCTTTATGTTCATATCTATTTTAATTATCTGAGTAGTTTATGATTTCTCAAAATTAATTAAGTTTGTGAAAAAGTGTTTTAGGATAATTGATTCACTCCCATTTTAGTTATCTATCTACTATTTAACAATGTTGAAATTCTTGTTCACGCAGGAAAGGATACTTTGATTGAGAAGGGTTCAATAATTTAAGAGGATTATAATATTAATAAAAATGTTAAAGATATATTGGAGAGTCAGAATGCTCTGTTCTTGTGGATAGTTGCAAAAATTAATGCTTTGAAAGATAAAGTTATTAATTGTCTCCCTCAAACCATGGTCTCAAAAAGATCATGGCTAGTACCCAAGATTTAGCTAAGGGCATCAAATATCTTAAGGAAGATTGTGAGATATATATTTAGAATCTAGAGGATACCATGAATGGAATTTAGGACAAGCTAAGAGTTGTTATTTCTATTAGTAAATCAAGCCATGGATAATACCATTAAGGGATTAAAGAAACTAAATGAGCAAGTGGAAGCTCTACAGGTTATATCTAAAGGAAATTTAACCTCTCCTGTCAGTGTGAAGTTGGGCAAGAAATCTCAAGTTATGGACAAAGGTGCAATAAATAAGGATAAAGCCCTTATAGAGGATAAATGAGTAGCCAAAAATAAGAAAGAGATGGCATCTATGCCCAGACCTGCAACCAGATTAAGGAGAAAAGATAAGGGGATTACCCCAATTGATAACATAGTTAATAAGGTCTATAGTATTGAGGAAATTATGTAAAATAATGATAGTTTGGTAAAGGGCCTATAAGTTCTTTGGGGCATGGTTCCCTTGTTTTTTTTCTTTTTGTCAATCAATATTTTTCCAATGGTAAGTGTTTAGAACTATTAGCTGGACTTTTTTGTACTATTTTAAGGTTTTTGGTCCCTTCAAAACTGGTTTTCCTTTACTAATAAATAAACTACATCATGATTTTCTTATTGAATACAACTAATACTTAGCACTGCAATGAACAATAGTAGTTTGCAAAACCTTTTTTTAATAGAAATGTCTTTATTTATTTAAAATTTCAATAAAAATAATTCTTATTTTTATTTTCCATTCCAATATAAATAAGTTACAAGTGATATTATCAAATATACAAATTATTATTATTCATTATTTTCAAAATAGATACATAAAAAAGGTTATATGAAAAAGTTTTGATTTATAAATAAAAGAAAATAAGCCAAAAAAAAAATGTAATATGAGTTTTTGGAAAATAAATATTATAGATATGATGGATTATAAAAATTAAATGAAATGGTAAGGAAAAATAATAACAAGAACTACATGCAACAAGAGTCACTGACATTGGTAAAAAAAGTTTGATTTTGTTTGGTGATTTAACAATAAAATTAAATATTTATATTTATATTATTTATTTCAATTTACCATTTCCTTGACAAAAGGAATGAAAACATTATGAAATGTAATCGGCCATCTCCCTAAAATCATCTATTGAGAAAAAAGTTTGAAACTCTCTTACAAGCACTAAAATTTTTTTTGAGAGCTCTCCAAAGGCTAATAGCTAGAAAAGCAGAGGAAGTTATCATATCTACTTGATAATATAAAGGCAATTCCAATGAGAAGAATAGAAAAGTTAAAACCATAGCCAAGAAGCAATGCATGCCTAAATCCCCAAGAGAGTATGAGTTTAATGATAGCTAAAAGCTTGTAATAGTAACCAAATCAAAAGGAGATGGCCTATGTAGGTAATACCTCTAATGATCATAGTTACCAAATTTGATACAATCCTTTTTTAGAGCCGATAGATTTGTCCAGTTCTGTCTAGTTTCTTCAATTGCTATATAAACTTTACAAATCTCTTGAAGATTCTAGATTTATAAAAGGCTTCGCCTCCCAAATGAGTTGCATTTTTCAAAGATGGTAAGTATGCTAATGAATATTTAATAGAAATTTCTTCTTTATAGGTCAAACATTGTGAGAATATGACTAGAAGATTAAGAAGATATGGGTGGTAGAGTGATTACAATTATATATATCCATGACAGATTAACTTCCTATTGGACACTAAGTTCTGGAAATGAAGGCACACTACAAGATTAACATGTAGGTGATTAATTTTTAGTTAAACATTTTGATAAGAAGCTTCTCTGCAACTTCCTGCCCAACTCAATTTTCAAACTATAGGCTCTCATGCCTGCCTCCCTTGGGGGAGATACTGTCCCCCTGGCTAACCTGCCTGCTGGTCCTGGACCCTAGGCTATTCCCATGATTTCCTCTATCACAAGCCCAGCGGTTGAGTCAATGGGGGAATCTCAAAAAGTGTATTCTTCTGCTGATACCCCGTTGTCTCCCTCAAAACCCAATTGGAAAGGAGCCCTTATTGGAGAAGCTCTACAATCTTTGGAGGCTCTACTGGTGGATTTTGTTCAAACTAAGGAGGGTGTTGAACTGTCACTCCCGTACTTTGTAGTGAATCAAATGATGGTGGAGTTCTAGCTATCCTTCATCAGTCCTTTCTTCAACTTTCAACCTACCATAGAAATGGTCAGTAAATGTTTGACTATTCAGTGGAAGATCAAGGGTTCTATCCTAGTTTCTGCTATGCTGAGGGGACTTTTTCTATTTAAGTTTACCACTCTTGGGGATCTTTCCTATGTGTTGGCGGGGTCATAGGTTTATGGAAAGCATTTCCTAGCCCTCGCAAAATGGAAACCTGGATTCAATCCGATGATGAACCTAACAAGAACGGCCTCAGTTTGGGTCTGCCTCCCTGGTCTCCCTCTCGAGTACTAGGATGAGAAAGTCTTTAGATGGATAGGTGAATCCTTTAGCTCATTCATCACAGTGGACCAGGTGACTCATTCGAAGTCCAGGCTTTTTTTTGCTAGATTTTGTGTGAATGTTACCCTGAATAAAATGCTGCCTAACTTTATCATTTTGAAATCGAAGCTGGGTAGATGGACACAAGCTCTGGTGTATGAGAATGCTACCCTATTCTGCTAGAACTATGATAGCAGATTCCACTCTAGTGACACCTGCAAGTCCTCCAATCTAGGACCAAAAAAAGGGAACAAAGACAAAGGTGTGGTTGAGGGTCCTCCCCCTTAGGTGAAGAAGAGAAAGTGGAAACTAGGCCACCCTTGATGAATAAGGAAATGGAAATTCTTGCTATTGAAGACCTAGCCCTGGAGGAAGGTGAGATCATGCCCCCTTGGTGATGAAGGATGGATGCCCTGATCTGGGCCTACATGCATCCATGGAGGAACTTGTTTTCCAGCTGGTGGCAGAGCCGTTAAAAATCCCCTCGACGCCCCCCCCCCAGGAGGGGATGATGACTAGCCCTACTAAGGTAGAACAGCTTGCCATTATGGTGGATCTGGAGGTGCAATCCCCAAAGCTAGATGCTAAACCCCCCCAAGCCTATAAAGAAGAGCCCTTCTAGTTCCCTTGATGGTTTGGAGGATGATGAAGGAGAATGGAAAATGCAGAGAAAGAAAACCAAGCCTAAAAAAGATGATGTGGGGATGGAAAAACCCAGGGGAAGGCCTTCAGACATGGCAAGAAGATTGTGAGGAACCATAAGGGATGTTGCAGCAAGTAAGCAGCAAACCCTAGAATCTAGTTTCAAAAGTAAGAAATGAATTATCTTTCTTGGAATGTGAGGGGACTGAACAACTCCCTTAAACAAAGTGTTATCAAACACTACATTTTTTATCTTAAGCTTGATGTTCTGCTCCTCCAAGAGGTTAAGATGTCAGCTAGTAATTTTGCTACCTTGGCACCCAATCTTTGGCCGGGTGTTACCTTCCTTTATTCTAAAGCTGCGGGGGCATCCGGTGGTATTGCTATGCTCTGGAACCCCAATAGGATAACTGGTCAACTATCTGCTTCTTCTCCCAACTTCCTTGTTGTCACCTTCAAGAAGAATGGTACCGATTGGACTACTTTCAATATTTATGCTCCTAATACCCGTACGGGTAGAGCTTCCCTGTGGGTTGATCTTGGCCATTGACTGGATCAAGACTATTTTGTGAATTTCCTACTAGTAGGTGACTTTAACACCCCCCTTTACCCCTCGAAAAAGTGTGGTGGTCTTGTGGATTACTCAGATAGTATGGGAGAGCTGGCTCATTTTATCTCTTCCATAGGTCTTATTGACCTCACTCTGAAGGGGAACCCTTACACTTGGTCCAACAATAGGAAAGGTTCCCACCTCATCAAGGTGAGATTGGATCGGGCCCTGGCCACCTCTTCATAGAACCTTTTCCTGAACTCCTCCTTATCTTCCCTCCCTAGAACTACGTCAGATCATAACCCCCTCCTTCTCAGCTGGTTCGATGCCCCTAAGGTTAGCCCAACAACCTTCAGATTTGAAATTATGTGGTGCTCTCACCCATCCTTTAGGGATCAAGTGAAATTATAGTGGAAGACTAATATCAAGGGTACCGCCATGTTCAGAATAGCCCAAAAGCTTGAAATTGTCCAAAGGGAGGTTAAAGGTTGGAGAAAACATAACTTTAGTGACTTTCACAAAGAGAAGATGGAACTATCTGGAGCCTTAGACTCCCTCCAGGCGTAGTTGGATGCTAGAAACAACTCACCATAGGTCCAGGCATAGGAGGAGTCAACTAGACATAAGTGGCAGAAAAATTTGAAAAAAAGAAGAAATCTACTGGAAGCAGAGATCTAGAGTCTAGTGGCTTGCCGAAGGGGATAGGAACACGACCTTCTTTCATAGGTCTGCTAGCATTCATAGAAGAAGAAATACAATTGATGCTATTAATGAAGAAGGAGGGAATGAAGTCAAGGAGAAGGATATGATCAATCTGGTAGTAGTCAAATACTTTAGGGGTCTGTACTCTAATGAGGGTCTGATATGCCCGGATGGCATCCAAAATCAACTCTTGGACCACATCCAAAGTGCTATAACGCTTAGTGACAATAACATGCTCATGGAGCGGGTCTCTGATGAAGAGGTTAGGAAGGAGGTTTTTGCTTTGGGAGCTTATAAAGCCCATGGACCGGATGGTTTTCCTCCGGTGTTCTTTCAGGAGTATTGGGACATTGTGGGGACCGATGTTACCTGGGGTGCCAGAGACTTTTTTAGGACTGGGTGCATCCTCAAGAAACATAATCAAACCTACATTGTGCTAGTTCCAAAGCATGAAAATCCTACCACTATGATGGATTTCAGATTCGTCAGCCTATGAAATACCTTTTACAAGATCCTTACCAAGATCTTGGTGGGCAAAATCAAGCCTCTGCTGGACAAGATTATCAGCACTACTCATAAAGGTTTTGTTTTGGGTAGATAGATCTTGGATACGACCATAGCCACCCATGAAATCATCCACTCCATGGATAGAAGCTAGGTTCCAGGTATGGCTTTTAAATTGGATATCTCCAAAGCTTATGAAAAAGTTAATTAGTCTTTTCTGATTAAAATTCTTGCTAAAATGGGGTTTAATGAGAAGGTTATCTAGATCATACAAGAATGTACTCAAACTGTTAGCCTCTTTGTTCTAGTCAATGGATCCCCTGGTGGTTACTTTAAACCTAAGAAGGATCTTAGATAGGGAGACCCCCTCTCCCCTTACCTCTTTATTATGGTGGTTGATGTGCTTAGTAGGAATCTTTGTATGATGTCTGCTATGGGGAGAATAAAAGGTGTCAAACTTTCCTCTACCATTCCTCAGGTGGTGTTAGAACAATTTGTGGATGACACCTTCCTCTTTGGGTATTCTTCTATGATCGAGGCTAGGCAGTGGAAACAAATCTTGGAAAGTTATGCTTGGGCTTCTGGATAGTGTATCAACTATCAAAAGAGCAGGCTATTCTTCTTCAACACCCCCATGGAGATACAAAATAAGGTGCTTCAAATCTTGGGTTGTCTGGTAGCTTCACTCCCTTCTACCTTGGCCTCCCCCTTACGGGTAAAGAGGTTCCCCAAGATTTATGGAATTCCATCCTTGAAAGAACATAGAGGAAACTTGTTGGCTGGAAGGGGAAGTTTATGAGCAATGCTGGAAAACTTCAACTCATGGCCTCCACACTCCAAGGAATCCCTATTTACTTCCTTTCCCTCTTTAAAATTAGAGGCTACATGGCTGAAAAAATTGAAAAGATCCAGAGAACCTTTCTATGGGTAGGATTTGAAGAAAAGAAGAGGATGTCTCTTGTTAATTGGGACATGGTCTGCCTCCTGAAGAGAATGGGTGGCTTGGGGCTAAGAAAAATTGGGCTGATGAATAAAGCCCTTACCACGAAAGTGGCCTGGAAGCTTATAGAAGGGAAGGAGAATTGGTGCAGACTTATGGAAGCCAAGTACCTCCAAGGACACCCCTATAGGCAGATGTTCCATGATGGTGATCTCTCCAATGGATCCAAACTCTGGACGAACATATGTAAATGTAAGACCCTTCCGTCTAAAGGAGCTTTCTGGCAAATTGGAAATGGAAGATCCATTAGATTTTGGAATGACAATTGGATTGTGAACCAACCTATTCTTGGCTGTAGATTCAAACCTCTTATGGACCACTTCAGACCTATCCTCGTAACACAGCCTCCAACTATATCACTGGCAGGGATTGGGAGGATATTCCTAATTGGTGAAGGAATAGACTGTAACTACAACACTTAGCCAAGAATCTCATGGAAATTACGGCTAATGTCAGAATCTTGGGGCTAGAGGACTCTATTATCTAGGCCCCCACCCAGGCTGGTACCTTCTCTATTAAATCTTCTTACAATCTGCTTCTTAAGGAGTGTAACCCAGGGGACTGGAAGAAGGTGTGGATTCCCCAGCTCACACTGAAAATAAATTTCTTCTGGTGGACTTTTATGAAAGGTAAGGTCCTAACCCAGGGTAACCTAATAAAGAGGGGCATCCCCATGGTGAATAGATGTATTCTATGTAAGAAGGAAGAGGAAACGGTGAACCACTTGTTCATCCACTGTGACTATGCCTCCAGAATATGGCAAGAGGTTATAGGCAAGTTAGGTATTTCATGGGCCTTGGACAAAGAAGTGCATCAATTTAACAACTAGAGATCCCACTCCAATCACCCCCTACTCCAACTCCTTTGGCATATGCTACCCCCTCACATTTGGTAGGCCATTTGGAAGGAAAGGAACAACAGGATCTTCAGAGAGGAGAGTAACCATCCCAAGACATGCCTCCATATTGGTACTAGGCTCCTATGTGAAAATGCTAGGATGTCCAAATGGAAGCTTCCCCCATATCCTCCTGCTACCTAGGAAGTGATAATTGTTGACAGATGGAACATCCTTGCTAGGTTCTCTAGGTTTGACGATGCTAAAAGGATAGCTAGAAAAGCTACCAGATGGGCTGCCCCCCTAGAGGATGGACTAAATTAAACTTTGATGGGTTGGAAAATAATATGAACCAAGGAGGGGGTGGTGTTCTGAGAGATCATAGAGGCAATTGCCTCCTGGCTTATGCTGGACCCATCAACAACTGCATGGTCACCCAAGCGGAAGGAATGGCCCTTCTCTGGGGGATTAAATTCGCAAAACAATTGAATGTCAGGCAGCTGACAATCGAGGGGGATTCCAATGTGGTTTTTGAGGCCATCAAAAGTGGTGCTAGTGTGGGGTGGTGGGCTAGACCTATCATTAGGGAGATCAGTGAGCTGATTAATAGCTTCCAGAGCACCACCATAACTCACATGTATAGAGAAGGGAATTCGGTTGCTGACTCAATGGTGGCAATGGGCCTAAGACAAGCTAAACTCAATAGTTGGATGGTGGTTAGTGATTTACCTCTAGTGACTCAGCAAACCATTGGAGGAGAAATCAATATCAAAGTTTAAATGTGCCACGCTACCATATTCATTGCGAATCCTTACTAGATGACATGCTAGCATGTTCTGATGATTTTTGTGATTATGGAAAGGAGAACCCAATTTCCCATAAAGAATCATAATTACCCTTTAAATGTGTGGAGTTGGCGCTATCCGAATTAGAGGGCTTACTTAGCTAAAGAGGATAACAAGTGTGTCCCTGGTGTTATTACTATTAATGGCACCTAGAGATCCATTAGATCTGGCAGTACGGAGCCCATTTTCCAAAACTTCTCTCAAAGCCAGCATTTTAAGTATTCTTTGGAAAGGTTTTGCAATAACAAAGGGTTTTTTAAGTTCTGTAGAAACACTCAGCTCTTTGTTTCCCAGGTTATTCTGGTGCAGGAGGGTCTGAACTTTGAAATGGGAGGCAACACTCTTTGCATTGAGCCTGATAAAATTGATGAGACCTTCACCTCTGATGCGCTGGTGACACATTATTGCAAGGAGAGTGACATTTGGGGTTTTATGGAGAGAATGAAGGGTGGGCATGATGAATGAATCTCCAAACAGTTCGTGTCATCCTGGAATAATAGAAGTGTCTCTGTTGGAGGCATCCACTTCTAGCTAAACGAGGAGGTCATAGCTAAGGTGACTAGGCTATCTATGATGGGGAGAAAATAAAAACAAACTAGCCAAACCCCTGACCCAACAAGCCTCAACCAATTTTTCAAGGATGGAGAGCTGCCAGTGAAAAAGTAGGGGGCCTTCAATAGGGAGGTGCTGCCAGATTTCTGGCCGAAAATCTACCTCATTATGATGAAATACTTCATGTTGGAAGGTAATTTCACTATTTTTTACTACTACCACTTACCGTTCCTAAACCATATTAGAAACAAGGATTTACTTTCCATCCCTTTCTATCTTCTGCACTCCATAGAAAGCAATATCCCTGATATTAAGGAGAACCCGGATAAGCAAATTCCTATCCTTCACCAGGGCCTTCTTCTCTGCATTTACTAGTTCCACAAAGCTATCTATCCGGTAACCCAGCACCCCTCCCCCCCACGATTATCCAGGAGATGACTAAGGAGGATTCCCCAGCCAAAAATGAAAACCCCACACAGTCATCCTCCCAGTCCATTCATATCACCCAAGAGGCTGAACCGGGTACTAAAGAGGGAAAGAACTGAAAAAAATGTCTTAAAAACCCATTCATTAGGAAGCATACCCAGGAGGTGTCTTATGTCTCTGAGTCTAAGGAAATTAAAGATAGGAAGGAGGATGATAGTGTTAGGCCATTTTTCTATCATAGCAAAATCTTATGAAAATGGCCTCTTCCCTGCAAATGTTTTTGTAAAAGTGTCCTACCCTATGTTCTTCATGTATCACCTTGCTTCACTCCAGATTGCATCTCATAAGTCATAAAATCCAGGGAGAAATTTAAATTTTAAGGTCTGCAGGAAACAATTTTAAAATCTGCCGCAGTGTCGAAAACCCATAGTGTTTTTGAAAATCCATGATGTTTTCGGTCTATGTGAGGGTTCTGAATTTTTGTCAGTTCCAGTGGTTGTATCAACATTAGGGAAAAACCTCATGTATCTTTTGCATATTGTCTATGGTGTTTTCTGAATCAACTTGTAATGCAGGGATTTGAATCCACATACTTAATATAGTTTCTCATTCTTGGATCTCTCCTTTAGTTGCTCTTAATGAATTCTGAGTTTTCTAGCTCATTGCATTTGGTTGCTTATGTATATGTTTCATCTCTCAGCCTTGATTTAGAATCAGGTGAAAAGTCTCTAAGTGAAGCATAGATTCATGAGGGTCAATTAGTAAGGTTACTTGTAAGTAGTGTAACAGATGTTTAACTATGTTTATGGCTTGGATTCTCATATGAATCTAGTAGTTGTCCTTGTGTTCTATGTTCACTTCAGGTGTGATGCCCAATGGATAAGGCACTGATCTTAAGTTAGTATCCCTGTGCTGATGCAAATTGTTGCATGGTTGTCTGCATCCTATAGGAAATCCAATTATATTTAATATCTCCAATCCTGTAATCCCTCATAGTTTTGAGGTCACAAGACCATTTTACCCTGCATAGTAGAGTTGATTCAATGAATACCTGGTTAGTATTTAGCAATCCTTTACTATGATCTGCTATATAAATCTAGAAGTACAAGGTGTGTAGTGAGTTTGAATTTTGTCTGGATTAGGTGTACCCACCTTAGTTTTGCAGAGCTAGAAGCAGAAGAGGGCAGTCTTGTCCCTATAGTTGGTCTAGTTGCCTTGCAAAGCTTTCACACTTAGATTTAACCAGTCCTAACATCAGTCTCAAGGCATATTGGCAGCCCTAAGTGGCATAAGAGTTTTCAAACACCAACAAGATGGCGACTCTGCTGGGGACATGAAATAAGTTTACCAATAAGAGTATCCCAGAGTCTTGCTATTTTCATTTTGGGGAAGAGTCTCATAAGTTTTCTAATCTGAGAATTGTTGTTCAGATTTACAAGTGTGCTACCTGGATTTGCTGATTTATTTATATGTGGCTTTTCTATGGGAGTGCTCAGAGTCTATTGGTGTTTCAAGACAGATCAGTAAAATTTGTGTCCTCTGAAGAGAGGTTGCGACTCTATGCTAGAAAGAACTTGAGTTGTGAAGTTTTGTTGGGACTTCATTTAGCTGAGAAGAAGGTAGCAACATTCAGCAAGGCAATCCAGGTATTCTCCATTCAGTGAATTGCATTTGCATGGTCCTTATCAAATGGTTTTGTCATTAAAGAAAGGACATATAAGCGTGAAGTATGTAGGAAAGATTCAGTGACAAAAGAAGGCTCAATTCAAGTATAGATTTCCTGTCATTGGTTTTAAAGATTTTCAAGTAGATGTGCAACAGTTGTAGCCAGTGATGGATGTTCACAAGATTTCTTTTGTCAGAGGGTATGCACCATTTTGTTATGATGGCATACTCAGTTTCCCCAACAAAGTCCCTGATGAAATCATAGAGTATCTACCAAAGCTCAATAGGAATCAATGTCCATTAGCAAGAAAGCATGTGCAGGCTTTTTCTGATTTAATGTGTGATTTTGATGTCTGCCATGAGGATTTGTGGATGAGGTTGTTTGTGCAGACTCTTGAGGGAGATGAAAGGGAATGGTTTTCATTTTTGCCTGCAGCCTCTATTTCTTCATGGAATGAGTTGAGTTCTTGCTTCATTGATTATTTTGATAGCTGGGTAGATGTAAAATCAATGTTGGACAATTTGATGGGAATTCAGATTGAGGAAGGTGAGTTGATTCAAAGATTTAATAGTAGATTCACTAGGACATTATTGGATATCCCTGAAAATTGTAGACCACATGATCAGATTTGTCTGGTCATATACTTGAGTGCATTTAACCAAAAAATGGGTTTCTTGCTGAGGGATAAACAACCACAAAGTCTACATCAGGCTTTTGAGGTTGCATTGGATATTGAGTGCAATCTAAAGTATGGAGTTATAAGAAGACATGCCTCTGCTAGTTTGCATATTCAGAGTAGGGTGAATGATCAGGAGGAGGTTGAGCAACATCAGTGCTCTCATCCCTCTAATTGTTGTATTAACCACAGTGTTGTATGTGAAGGTGAAATGAATTTTTCTACCAAGGGTCTGATTAATGAGAAGCTGGTATCCTTGTCATCCAGTGGTGGTGATGAACATTTTTAGATTATAGAGGATACACATTTCCCTTCACATGATTTTCGCAAGAATAGTGATGATGATTGTGAAAATTCTTTGCCACCAAGTGATGTTGATACAGATGCTGAGAAAGGTGTTGACTGTGGGAGCATGGATGAGGTTGAGAATGAATTACTTTTTGATGATATGTCACAGGGTTTCTCTCATGTTGCAGAGGTTTTTTCTTTGTAGTCTTCTATGTTAGTGGGTGGTAGTGGTGCTGATTACAAAGTCTTGGAAGTCGAAGATTTGTGGGGAAATCCATGGGATGGTTCTTCTGATGAGTACAACACTGATTGTTCATATGTTGACAGCAGTGATGGTGAGTCATGCTCTAGCTTTGATTCTGAATTCTCTTCTTCTTTTGAAGATGTGTATGATGATGGAAATAAGGACATATATAGTGTGGTTTCCAATGAGTTATTTGATGAGGACACTAGTGAGAACCAGTTGGCACTTTGTCCAAATTATTATGAGAAATAATTCCATGTTGTTTCTAACCCACTATTTGAGGAGTGTGCTCAGAGGATGGAATTTGTTGAGGATTACTCACCTTCTGCACTTAAAGCTTCACATACAGTTGATCTGGAGTCTCCCTCACAAATGAGGCCAGTTGAAAGAAAGGTAATGCAGGATGAATGTTGCTCTGTTGATGAAGATGCATTACATTGGGACAATGTTTTTCTTCTACCACCAAGTAGTGAGAATAATGGTGATAATCTAGTTCATGATGTTGATCGTGTGAATCATCCTTATGAGGATAAAGGTGTGATTTATCAAGAGAAATCAGACTTGATAAACCTGAGTAACCTGATATATGAGTATGTTTTAGTGGCCTTGGCTGAGGTAAGTGAAAGTGAGTATAGTTGCTTTTCTTTTGATATGCAAGAATGCATTAAAGATGAGCTGGATGACTACAACCAGGAAGAAAAGGTATCGGTTTCTTGTCCCCTTTCATATGTTTCAATCCATGATGATTTTGATGATGCATGTTTTCCAAATAGTGAGTTTGTGGGGGAACATGTGGAGGAGGGCATTGGTGATGATAAACACAGGGTTGTTCTGCAGTCTGGGCTTAATAGTGTTTTCTATCATCATGCATGTGGTAAAGGTTTTATACTCTTGTTTGATTTTGTGAGCAGAAACCAAGTTTTTGATAGAGGAAAAGGATGGCACTCCTTTGGCACCCAGATGTTGCTTGTGTATATTTTGTATATCCTGTATAGTGGTGCTAGGTTTTTGTGAGGAGCTAGTCTATGAAATTTTTGGGATTAAAAGTGGGGTGAGGGCCTAATTGTTTTGTCTAGGTGTGGTCTTCTTCTCCCAGTGATTCTGAATTCTTGCCATGCCTACAAGAGGCATGCATCCCCAACTAGAGCCACTGTTAGGCCATTTTTTTGTCATAGCAAAATCTTATGAAAATGGCCTCTTCCCTGATAAATGTTTTTGTAAAAGTGTCCTGCCCTGTGTTCTTCATGTATCACCTTGCTTCACTCCAGATCACATCTCATAAGTCGTAAAATCCAGGGAGAAATTTAAATTTTAAGGTCTGTAGGAAACAGTTTTAAAATCTACCACAGTGTCGAAAACCCAGAGTGTTTTTGAAAATCCATGATGTTTTCGGTCTGTGTGAGGGTTCTGAATTTTTGTTAGTTCTAGTGGTTGTATCAACATTAGGGAAAAACCTCATGTATCTTTTGCATATTGTCTATGGTGTTTTCTGAATCAACTTGTAATGCAAGGATTTTTATCCACATACTTAATACAGTTTCTCATTCTTGGATCTCTCCTTTAGTTGCTCTTAATGAATTTTGAGTTTTTTGGCTCATTGCATTTGGTTGCTTATGTATATGTTTCATCTCTCAGCCTTGATTTAGAATCAGGTTAAAAGTCTCTGAGTGAAGCATAGATTCATTAGGGTCAATCAATAAGGATACTTATAAGTAGTGTAAGAGATGTTTAACTATGTTTATGGCTTGGATTCTTAGATGAATCTAGTAGTTGTCCTTGTGTTCTATGTTCACTTTAGGTGTGATGCCCAATGGATAAGGCACTGATCTTAAGTTAGTATCCCTATGTTGATCCAAAGTGTTGCATGGTTGTCTGCATCCTGCAGGAAACCCAATTATATTGAATATCTCCAATCCTGCAATCCCTCATAGTTTTGAGGTCACAAGACCATTTTACCCTACATAGTAGAGTTGATTCAATGAATACCTGGTTAGTATTTAGCAATCCTTTACTATGATTTTCTATATAAATCCAGAAGTACAAGGTGTGTAGTGAGTTTGAATTTTGTCTGGATTAGGTGTACCCGCCTTGGTTTTGCAGAGCCAGAAGCAGAAGAGGGCATTCTTGTCCCTATAGTTGGTCTAGTTGCCTTGCAAAGCTTTCACACTTGGATTTAACCAGTCCTAACATCAGTCTCAAGGCATATTGGCAGCCCTAAGTGGCATAAGAGTTTTCAAACACCAACAGATAGTACTTTGAAGATTGATTGTAGGCCCCAAAAAAGGAAATTAATGGAGAGCTAGGTTAGTCTGGAGGTGGATTTGAGTGGCTTAGGTCGCAGGAGGTCTAACAGACTTGCCAAAGAGCAATGCAAAACCAAGCTGTTGGAAACGGCAACTAAAGAACTTTCCATGTCTGATAAGGATTCCCAGACCACTAAATCCATGAATGATTCCTTGGAGGACCACATGAGCCCCCCACATGACCCTGTTCCCAATCCCAAGCATGCCATGGAAACCCCCGTCATTTCTACCCCACCCCTAAGTCGTGCTCATGATCCCTAGGATAAGCCCCCTCCCCCTATTTAGAATACCGAGGTCTGGGAGGATAAAAACAAGCTCAAAGGTACTCTTAAAAGGAGGTTCATGAACTTGGACAAAGATATTGCGGAGATCAAGGAAAATATGCAGGAGCTAATGAACCAATGCAGGTTGACCAAAAAATTTGGCCTAAAGGTTATGCATGCTTCGGCTACAACTCTTTGTCATGTGTAGGAAAAGCTGGCGGGTGGTACTCTGGAAGTGAACAAGGACAACAAGGACCTCTTCCTGTTCCTGCAGGAAGAATGGGTGAGAACCTTGCTGTCTAAGCAGTTGGGTGGGAAAAATTAGTTCTATTTCCCATGTTCTGGTTAATATTGAATGGGCCTGGCCCTAGGATCCCCTATTTTGTGGATGGGGTTATTGTTAGTTTTTATAGCTTTCTGTTCAGCCCTATGTGGCTTTTAACTGATACTTTACATGCTACTGCTCATTCCAGATACTTTGTTTTAATTCATATGCTTAGTATGGTGGTTTATGTTTTTGATAGGGGCAAATTTAGATTTGGTGACTTTACAGTTAAACTGTTATATCTACTTTGGCTAGTTACATTAATGTGCTATTAATGTGCTACTAGTCCTTTGTTCCATGGGCTAGCACCCTCTTGCTACTTTATCTATCAAAAACATGTAGGTGATTATGTTCCAAATAAAAATACAAGCTGAGGAAACATGTAAATCTATAAAAATCTAAATTTTGATTTATTCTACCACTAGCAAAATTCTTGCTGAGGAGGATGAACTTGAATGATAGAATAGGAACAACTACATAAGCTGAGAACCCATAGAACCACAATGCATGTATTATAGAAGGCACATAAATTCCGTCTCAAGTCCTCTCTTTTGCCTTGCTATCTTCCCAAGAATAGGAGATAATTGCAAGAATGATGATTGAAATAAGAAGATGCGAGTCTTTAGAGATTTAGCATTTCCCTCATTTTGCTTTCTTTTGTTCTTTTCATAATGATAAGAAACCTCTAGACTTCTTTAGTGGACTGCCAAAGCAACAAAGCTTTTGAGCTACCTAAAGAAACATTCAATTGGGCATTATTGTCATTAATATTCACAAACAATTGTAAGCATCCATTCTCATCTCTAGGTGACTTGCCTCACAAAGTGGCCACGTAGTCAACAAACAAGCAAATCCAACAAGGATTAAAAAAAATCATCAAGATAGAAATTATCTACTTTACCCTAATGCATAGCCCACTGAAGTTATTATTGGCTCATCTTATTATATGTATGATTGTTGTTTATTCTTTTCTTTTCCCACTAACAAACTTGTTTATACCTATAACTAATAAGCACATCTATATTCAAAAGCAAGGAGGGGAAACCGGCACAACCCTCAAAAAAATCCAACACTGGGAATGAAAAAAATACCTATCATCAAATGTTGACCTAGATTCTTAATGGGTTTTTAATGGTTATTTATGTGCTTAACCATTAAATCTCCCACCATGTTTAATTATGGCCATGAATAAGCTCTGATAATGAAGTGCCCCTGATTATTGATGTGATCATGCAAAAAGATTCTTGCTTACATCTCTCAAAAAACATCAAAAGGAGCCTGGGAAAATCGCAACATCTATCAAACCTAAGAAGCAATAAAATTTTCAGCATCCAGAGGGTTTTAAATCATGAATTTTTTGGAAGATCTATTGTCATAAGGTCTGTGGTTGTTCTAGAGCCATACAGGATTGGTTCAAAATGGTTTTTGGTATTAGAAAAATGCCATCAGGTACACAATTTTAAAAGCATTTGTCTTTGAAGAACACAATACATATATAGATAACTTTGCATCGAAGAGCTTGCTTATACCTTTTAGACCAAAAGCATTCACATAGATAAGACAAATGATTACAGTTTAAGAATAATAGAAAGAGTTCAAAAGTGGGTAAAAATTTCACATGTCAGAAGCAGAACATCAAATGATATGAATCTTGTGGTCAGTTCACACTAAAACATAACGGGCATGAGGTTTGTAGGTTTAAAGTCATGTGCAATTGAATTTTTTAAATGACCAAGAAATCGTCATAATTTCATCATCTGCACTGGACATTTGTTTACCATTAAGAAATGTTTTTTGTATGGCTAAAAGGTAATCACACTACAATTCAGCATCTGAATCGGGCTTAAAGGTGAGAAACCCTTTTATTGTACAAAATATTTGTTACAATTTCTTTTTTAAATAAATAAATTATGCCAAGAATCCTTCTTATATCTTGGAAAGTAATACACACTTTCCATTCAAGCTTAGAAAGCATCAAAGTTTCAGAACCCATGGTTTAAAGATGAGGTACAAAATTTATAAATTTATATACAAAAATTGCAATATAATATTTGTGGGGGCATTCCAGCAGCTAATACATAACTGTAACCGACAGGTACATCTAGAATCATATAGAATTGAATTAAGAAACTAGATATGTAACCATGAGAATTTAAACGAATGAAATTTTGAATGTTGCAGATACATGTAATTGTGATAAAAAGTGTGTGGCTATTTTAGCATTCTCTTGAAGCTCAATGGATGGATTCCTCTCTTACCAACTTGATTCTCCACCATAGAAACCAGTCATATTTCTCAGCATCACTGAATGACTTTTGGTAAGTCTTCTTGTCTAGAAAACAGGTCATAAACATTATAGCACACAAGAAATAATTTGCATGTAATATAGATGAATCCACATTTCCCCATTTCCATTTATAAAGTGTTTGCAACAGGTCGAAGTGTAACTGGGGCACATGGGCTATGAACACCAGTCTTATTTTTCTCCTAATTTTCTAAGGGGAAAAAGAAAAAAAATAATACTAGTCCTAATTTTCTAAGGGAAAAAGAAAAAAAATAATACTAGGAAAAAGAGCCCAACCAATAGGAAAAAACAATTAAAAACACTAATTCCAGTTTAATAGAAAACTTTGCACAAACTATAGCATAAACAGAAGCTGGGGGATTTCCGAGATTTGAATTAATTTGAAAATGCAATTGAAAACATTAGTCTCTCACAGAGACTAATAAGGCACAATAATATTATGTTTAGAGAAATTTAGCTTAGATAAAATTACTATCCCTTGGCTCATCATAAGGTTTATTACATGAATCAAAGGAAGCATAAGTTTAGGCATCATTACATGTGAATAGAAATGATAACAATACAAGACTCAATTATGAATACATATAAAATGTGTAATATTATCACTATGTTATAAAATGGGCAAATATAAAACATCATGGTGTGTATCATTTGTAGAAATTAGCAATTAAATAGAGGGATGATGGTGCTAGGTAGAGCTACATTAGTCAAGATAACACATCTTCAACATGCAAGAAATGAGGAAATATTAAATGTACGGAATTAGGCTAAGCTAATTATTCCATTAATATCTTATTAAACTATAATAGAATATTTCATTTATAGTGCAAGATCAGCCAACTAGATTAAAAACTTCTATCTAGGATGTAGGGATACAAGGGATAAACTATGAGTCTAAAAGGAAATTCATCTATGCAATCTTATTTTAGAAGATATAATAAGAATGAAAAGGTTCTAACACTTATAAGATTTTTCTATGGAGATAGACATCCAAGATCTAGAAGACAAATAGAAAACACAATAACAAGAGAGAATGAATATGACAAGAATAAAAGTTGTATTCTCACCAAGAATATAATACAATCAATTGAAATTGGCATAATATTATAAAGGATACATCATTGTTAAATAGATCAAGGTGATAACATAGGAGAAGCATTGCAATTTAGCTGAATTGTTGAATCTTTAGTTTGTGTGAGTATCCATTAACTAGTTTTGATAATGATGCAGGAGCATCCTGGGTGTAAGAGCAATCTTGCATCACCCAAAAATATTTATGTTTTTATATTCAATAAGGGTTATTTTGTGCAGAGCTGTTATTTATGGAAAGTTACTATTTTTGGTAATTTTCGTATGTGCTCAGAATGATCTGATTTCTTTCTTGGAGGTTCATTTTGGTCATATAAGTCTGCCAGTAAAGTTTCATTGCCAGATCAAGCGTATATTGGAAGATATTGAAGATTTTCGGTATTGGCAGCAGGGTACAGAAACTTTGAACTTAGTTTTGAAGGCTTTAGAGGCCCTGGATGAGGTCAAAAATTTGGGTGACGGGCGCTTGCGCAAGTCAAGCTTGTAGAGCGCTTCGTGGCATTTTCGAAATGGGGTTATAATAGCCGATCGGGTCAACTGGTGATGACTTATGGTCTTCGAAAGTTGGGCCACCTGAAATGGCGAAAAATAATTTTTCTTCAAAATTTCTGTTCGGGTTTCAAAGGTTATCTTGAGCCGACTATGATGTAATGAAATGTAAAATAAAATAATTCTAAGTTTGGTCGGCCTTATTGGCTAAAATTCCGGAACCTTCCCAGGCGGTGAAAAATTGCCTATATAAGGAAGGCTGTATTATTGTCTTAGGCAGTTCAGAATAGTTCTGGGTAGTAGATCTGGGTATTGATTCGAGGCTTTGTCCTAAAGAATATTGTAAGGGAATGCCCATGTGGCTTTGCATTGTAATTCCACATTTGTGGAGATAATAAGAAGCCAATTTTCTGTTCTTGCATATTACTGTTGTTGTTTCTCTATTTTTGTTATGTGTTTGTGGTATTAAGGGGAGCACCCTTCATCAGATAATCTGTTAATTTTATTCAAAATGTTAAACCAAAGTCACTGAATTTTGGTGACAAAATTAAAAATACAAGCCTGTATCTTTAATTTTGATAAGCGAAATCATATAGATTACCATATAGCAACTTATGATTTTCTGTATCTATAGTCCTTAGCCAGCTCTATGGTGAAATAGTGAGCTAGTAGTGAAAAGGAATAACTAACGAGCGAACAAAGATACAGTAACAGATCCATGAGATCCTGCACCTGAATCCCTTAACGAAGAAGTTGGAGTTGTAACATTTGCATTACTCTCTATAAACGCTGGTTTGGTAGGCTGATCAGTTATCTCTGAATCACTTCTTAACATCGATACAATTTGTGTCATAGTTGGACGCAGGGATGGATTGGCCTTTACGCACAGTAGAGCAATTGTTGTTACTGTCACCATTTTCTTTTGTGGGTACTCTCCTATCAACCTTGGATCAACCACCTCCAATATTTGCTCCCTCTCATAGAGTTGCCAAATCTACAATCACAAAATTTAACAATGTATCATTAAATTGAAAGATAATACTATATGTCTTTGATTATTCATGAACAAATTATAGAGAAATAACAATTGAGAAGATTAAGAGCGCACCCATTGCAAAAGAAGCTGAAGGGGGTCTGGCAACTTTTCATCTATACACTTTCTTCAACTAACAATCTCAAGAACCACCACCCCAAAACTATAGACGTCAGCTTTTTCAGTTAATTGCCCACGAACGACATACTCAGGCGCAGTATAACCTCTGTTGAAATTTATGTTAGTACAATCTGCAAACTTGTGGTGGGAGTATTGATAGAATTTTAATGTAAATGCACTTACATTGTTCCACCAACTTTGGTGGAAACATGGGATTTCCCTTCAGGATAGAATCTAGCCAATCCGAAATCTGCTATCTTTGGAAGAAACTTATCATCGAGAAGGATGTTTCCAGGTTTGATATCTCTGTGTACTATGCGAACATTGGGGTCCTCATGAAGATAGGCAATGCCTCGAGCTGTGCCCACTATGATGTTCAAACGGGTTTCCCAATCCAAAAACATCCCTTTATCTCCTGCAATTTAATCGAATATTACAACTTCATATAAGCAATTAAACCCAACTTCATTAAAGCTTGAATGCATACATGATTACCCTCCAAAAAGATGTTTGCGAATATTACAACTTCATATAAGCAATTAAACGCAACTTCATTGAAGCTTGAATGTATACATGATTACCCACCAAAAAGATGTTTGTCAAGACTATTGTTTGACATTAATTCGTAAACGAGCAAGCGTTCATGGCCGTGCGAGCAACATCTGAGCAATCGAACAAGATTGCGGTGACGAACACTATTGATCAGCTTCACTTCTGTCAAAAATTCATTCATGACTTGCGTTATTTGTCTTTCGCTAAGCTTCTTAACGGCAATCAGTTTCCCATCTACAAGTTTTCCCTGGACATAAACGCTTAGAATTAATTATATCATGGAGAAATCCAAGATTAAGCCATGTTGTCCACTTCAAACAATAATAATATAAACCTTGTAAACTTCGCCAAATCCCCCCTTTCCAAGTAGGTTGTTGGGATGGAAATTATCAGTTGCATCCCTTAGAGTTTCATAATTGAAAATTGTAACTTGATCCAATGCCTCTCTTGCACGCAGATCTTCTTCTGCAGAAAACATCAGACGTTATATTTCAGTCACACTTTATTTGTTTGAATTTGTGTTATATTTCACTCACATATTATTTGTTCGAATTTGTGCACCTCAACTGTATTTTTCTTCAAAAGGCATCCACGGTATCATGTGGTATGCTCTTGTGACTCACATATATATCACCACTTTCAACTCTAGGAAGTATGGAGTTCTTCAAATTTCATTTGTTGGAGGTGGATGGAAATGGATAAAATCATACAAATTCAGAGATATATAAATTTCTTAATAAAAATTATAGTAATCATCTTATATGATCAGCATAAATGCTTGGTGACAAATCTATTATTAATGACCAAGTTGTCTATTACTTTAACAAGCTCATATCAGGAACTTCAACAAAGAATGTAAATATTACAACAGAATTACAAAGACAGATGGAGACACCAGTTGATAAGTTGTCAACACTTTAAGGACCACCTTTCATATCAAAGGTTTTGCCAATAGAGAACTTTTTCAAGCTACAATTGATTTTGTGACAAAAGAAGAATAATAAAACGTTAATGGAAGTTTGGATTGATTATACATGATTTTTCTATATAATATCACAAAATTTGTTTAGTCTTTATATAATATTATTTCTAAGTTTTACTGTATAATATTTTTCATCCATTTTCATCATCAAAATAAATTAAAATCAGTAAAGAAAATAGATTACAGAATATAGTATTTCATAAACTACAAAAAAAAAAATTCATATTTTGAATTGAGTATTCTCTGTTACATCAAATCTTCTATTTTCATTCTGTGAAAAATCTTAGCATACTTATTTTTTTATATATACTACATGAATGAAGGCCCTAAACTTTTTGACCGTTCGGAAGGAATAACTTTACTATACAGATTAATTTTATATAAAATAAATAGTAAACTACACCAGATTAACTTTATTTTATATATGAATACTTAAGATCAAAAGTCTAAATATTTATAAATCGAAGTATGATTTTCTGATTCTGATTTTTTTTTCCTAAGGCATGGCTGAGAATAGTGGAATTTTAAAGCACCTGCTTTAGCGAAGAACGGTATGAAGCCCTTAAACATCTGACAGCACTGGTAATATCTACAAAGAACAGCAACACACAACACCGCGAACAAACCTCCTCCCCCAATGCTTCCTATCAATACAGCAACTCTGTTGGAATCTGATCGACTTTCATTCTCTGGGGACACTGTTAAACACAAACACACACCATAGATATATGAAAGAAAGACTGATTTCAATATACCTAAGCCATACAACTCCAGAACAAAATTTGCTATAAAAAAGCAGTTGGCCGTACCGGTCTGGTTATCAGAAAAGAAAGGATAATTGGCAGAGCGCATAAAACAACCGGCCATCAAAGCATGGGCTTCCCGGTTGAGAAGGCAATTTGAGGTAAGAAGATCCCGAGCATCCCCAAGGCAATCTTGGCATGTGTCGTTGTCAAGGGATTTCACGCTCTGAACAACAGCATAGATAGAGTTGAGGGAGCCAACGGCATAACCATCGTTCCTTGAAGCGTTTTCAATGACCCCAATCAGTAGTTTGTGCGCTGTGTTGGAGAACTCCAGAGGCTCAGTGACTGAGGAACAATTCACAGCACTTCCACCGTCTACTCCCTCATTAAAGAAAGTGTTATTCTCAAACCGCAAAAAGCAGCCATCAAGATGAAGCTTGGCTGCGGTGAAGCACTCTAAACATTCGTTGGTTGTGATATATTCTCTACATTGAGCAAGTCCGAACACTGGATCTGTCGTGCCGTTGTCGATGACTGAAGTGGCGAAATGGGATCCCCCATTAGAAGACAGATTTGAGGCAAGCGATTGGAAAACAGCAGCTTGATTGTTATTGAAAGCGGTAACATTTCTGTAGGTCCTGTTTAGACTCTCGCTACATCCAGAGCCCAGGTAAGTAGTCTGTGGGTCATCTGCCCCTGAAACCAGTGCGACTGCGATCATACCCACAAATAATATTATGCTTGTGCTGCTTTCTGACATTTCTCTACGCAGAATAATGAAATTTCTAACAGGAGCATGAAAAGAACATGAATGGTCTTTAAAAAAACAGAGCTGTAGACCATAGAAATTCCATTTTTCATACGGCGGCTTTAAGAAGACTACACTTTGATAGTGATCTCGGGAGTCAATAGAGTAGGTGTTTGAAATCAAAAGCATGTCAATGAAAAAATAATAAATTATAAACAGTTTTCACTCTGATTGAAAAATAATTATATTAAAATATGAATTTTGATTTGATGTGATAATTTATAGCATCAGTATTTGTTTGCTGCTTTTCTTATCATGAAATTTTATTAGTTTGTGTCTTTCAATTTATCCTAGTTCTATTGTTGGACGCACTCTACAATCAACCCTTTTGTTTCGCTCGCCTCCTCCGCCGCGCTCGGGGCTGTTAGCGGCATAGTTACGGTTGGGCTTCTTCGCTTTCTTTGGCTTCTCCGACCTGCCACCAGATCCGCAGCAATTTCCCATGGACAATTACTATGCAACTCTCCCTCAACCCCTACAAATCGAACCCTAGACGCGCCCTGTATTCAACACAGATTTCTTCAAAGATCTACAGCCTCATACTACACAAAACAAGAAATTATCCCGTGGAGGGAAGTTAACTTTTTCTAATTTTTATAGATGATTTTGGATTTCCATGTATAACTAAGTGAACCCTTTCCTAATTAATAATAATAATAATAAAATCATAAATAGTTATAGTGTTTGGAAAAAAGTTTAAAATTTCACATAGTCAAATAATTCAAAAAAATAAAATAAAAAGGTCATTTTAACAAAGAAAATTGAGTTTGAATGTAAATGAAAAGAAATTTCATATAATTGTTTTCTTTTAGATTTGATATCAAAGTAAATAATAGAAATTTTATGTTAAAGGATGTAATTTTGAAATGAAAATCAATTCATTGAAAATGGATTCAATTTTAGTAATATAAATTATTTTCTTATATTTTATTGATAAAAAAATTGAATTAAATAGTTATTTTAGTGATTGAAAATAAAAGTATCTTAATAAAACAACAATTCATAAATAGTTATAGTGTTTAGAAAAAAGTTTAAAAAGGTCATTTTAACAAAGAAAATTGAGTTTGAATGTAAATGAAAGAAAATCTCATGAATCAAAATAAACAAGTGCTATATAGTGACGAGTACTTGTCTTTAATTTTTAATTTTAATGTAAATTATATTTATTTTTTAAAATATTAGAAAATAAAAAATAGAATAAAATATTAAAATTATAATGTAATTAATTTTAATTGTTAATGTTAATTATAATTATTTTTCAAAACATTAGAATAATAGAAATAGAATAAATATTAGAAGTATAATTGTTTTTAATTTTGTTTAGAATATGTTAAATTGATAGTAAAGTATTTTTTTAAGAATAAAAAGTTCATATTCTTATTCTTATATAGGCTAAATTACTATTTTTTTAATAAATTATCTATTGAAAAAAAAGTTGGAAACTCTCCAAACACTAAAAAAGTTTTTGAGAGCTCTCCAAAGGCTAATAGCTAGAAAAACAGAGGAAGTTATCATATCTACTTGATAATATAAAGGCAATTCCAATGAGAAGAGTAGAAAAGTCAAAACCACAGCCAAGAAGTAACGCATGCCTAAATCCCCAAGAGAGTATGAGTTTAATGATAGCTAAACGCTTGTAATAGTAACCAAATCAAAAGGAGATGGCCTATGGAGGTAACACCTCTAAGAAATTTCTTCTTTAGAAGTCAAACATTGTGAGAATATGACTAGAAGATTAAGAAGATATGGGTGCTAGAGTGATTACAGTTATATATATCCATGGACAGATTAACTTCCTGTTGGACACTAAGTTCTGGAAAGGAAGGCACACTACAAGATTAACATGGCTGGGAATTTAAAGTCCCAAATAATAAATTTTTAAGTTTTTTACATTTTTATAATCTCTGTTTCGCGCTACTATAGATCCTACTTAAAAGGATCAGTCCAAACTTCACAGTCACCTCATGTGAAGATTATGTAAATAGGTGGAGATTTTAATGGCCCAGATTGAGAATCATAATGAGTGAGACAATTGAAGATTAATTCTATGTCAAGATTATTTTACCAATGACATCCACATCACTGTTAATAGTATCAACGGGATTTTAAATACCTTATATCAAATATAAAACAGATTTACTGGACATTTTTATATAATATTCAAGAGCTCTGTTCAGAATACTAAAGTACTTCCATTGTGGGAAAATCATATTTCTGTAGAGATTTGGTAACAAGTCACATTAATGCTCAGATGACTTCCAACCGTAAGAACGAGACTTTACGCTAACAGATAATTACAAAGAAGTTCAAGCTTTGCTATTTTTGCTGATCTTCAAACCCTTCATTACAGAGAAACAACAGGCATTGGATTGAGGAGTGCAGTTACAAATGTAGTTGTTTATGAATGGTTGCTAATGAAAATTTCGCAGAATATCCTGAATGTCAACTTGAGCCTTGTCTTCCTAATATTTTTATTATATTGTAAAAAACTTAAAAACAACAAAACAAATCACAGAAAGCTTTTGATACTTGGCATTCAATGATTGACTGGTTCCCACACAAAAAAATTATTTGAATTCTAATTAACAACACCAAACTGAGAGCCCGAAGGACTCTGCATACGGCCAAGTATATTTCATCAGTTAACCCCTAACCACATTAGCATTGGTCATCCATATCTAATGATTGATCATTTATATCGAAAAAAAAAATCTAGTGACAACTCAAATTAGGCTAATGCTTTAAATGAAAAATTCATTAAAACAAACTTTCTATGTCAAGAAAAAATAGTATGATTTTGCATGTTATAAATTAAAATATGAAAATTTATAATAAATAAAAAGCTAAAACATAGATAAAAATGTTTGAAGTAAAGAATATGTATTTTTTGTTTTAATTGGTGAAGAATTAAAGAACTATAATATTCAAGAAATGTGATGTATCTTAATCTCTATAATGATTTGATATTAATCAATGAGATTTTTTTTTTTTTAATTGAAAGTTTCAATTTGTAGTTGAATTTAGACTTTGTCCAAAAAAAGTTTGAGAACATAAAACCCATAAAAAAAATAAAAATAGATTAGATATAAATTTCAAGTGTGGCTATTATATTGTGAGCATTAATTCTAGGACAATTTAAGTAATTGTTTATGCTAAAACATTTTTTTGTCAGTATATACATTTCATATATTTGTATAGACAAAATTAATATTTTAATGGGAAGGTTTAACAACTAATTGCACTCATTTTTTGGTATTATTTTAGTATTCTATTTTTTATTAGATATACTTATAAATAAACTTATGATTATAAATCAATTTTGAACAATTTTACTTGAATATAAGATCTCACATAATTAAATTTTTAAGTTAAAGAAGAAATAGTCAACATCTATTTGTGGTAATAATTTTATAGATGTGTGTGTGTGTGTGTGTGTGTGTGTGTGAGAGAGAGAGAGGAGAGAGAGGAGAGAGAGAGGAGAGAGAGAGAGAGAGAAGTGATGTAGAGAGAGAAGTAGAGAAGGGGAGTTATATAGTAGTGGAGAGAGACAAAGTGATGCAGAGGCGGCAACAAGAAGCTTAGAAATGTTCTATTTCCTCTCTAATCCTCCAAGTCTGGATTTAATACAGTCCAATCCTTGTAACCTTGAAACCCAAATTATTTCAATCAAGTAGTGGTGGCTAGACACCTATCCTACTCCTACTCAATACACAAATTCTTCTAAACTTGAGACTAACCGAGTATCAATCAATTTTAACCTACTTGGCACATACTGGACTGCTCGGTCGACACTGGACCGCTTTGGTAATTACTGACACTTGGTAATTACTGGTACTCGATAGTTTACTACAACTTCTAGTAGGTTTCTTATACTCATTTTTGGTGTGCAAACTCTACTCCCGATGGACTGAGTGAAACCAAAAGTAGATTTAGACACCCTTTTGGTTGTTACAGTTAATTCCAAAGTCCCTAAGACTCAACTCCACTCCTGCAACACCTAACCCTTACTGATTTCTTAGACCTAATTGGCCAAATTAGGCTTGGCTTCCAAAGTAAGTGGTCAAGGATGGGTTCATGAGATTGATTCAAGACTTTGAACACTTTCTCCACACTCCACTAACACAAATCCACCTTTAGGTTGCTTCCACTGACCAGTTCCTTTGAATTGCACACTCCAACACTCATCCACCTGGCTGAAATACATAGAGATATTCAGCCTAGGGCTTGATGCAAACACTCACGACCCTTTGAGTCATGCCCTAAATATTTTGGATCACTATTGGTACACTCCTAACTTTCATTTTCCAAATGGGCGAGGAATTCCACCAATTCAAATGCAAGTAGGATTCTATTTGTCGAATAGGGCATGTTTAGGACTTCTTCTTGAATTGGCTTTAGGAAATGAACTAGAGCTCTTTTTATATAGAACCAATCAAACTAATTCTAGTTTTTTAGAAAGTAGAAACTTTGATGATTCAATACATACAAATAATTGTACTAAATCCTTTATACACAGTCGTACCAGTTAAAATACTTAGGAAAATTCTTTATTTTTCATTGATTTTGTATCAGAATTCACATTACAATCTTCTCTCTTCACTCTCTCTTTTCGAGAGGTCAAAATGAATTTTAAATAGGTTCATATGTGAATCTAAACCAGTTCATATGTAGTTATGATTGTTGGCCTTCCAATTTGAACCATTTGAGAAACTTTTGAAAAGTTACTCAAGCAACTTTTACATCTTTTGCAATATTTTGCATTTTGGTTCCCCTAAGACCAAAGGTTAAGACTTTAAACTTCAAAACTATTCACACATGCCTAAAATAATTTAAATTTATTGGGATCATGTTTAAAAACTTGTCAAAAATAAAAAACACTTATTGCTTCAACCCTATGATCCAAGTGGACTAAGGCATCCAAGGCATATAGGTGTGTCTTAGGGATCCTCGACCACACAAATGGATCCAAAACAAAAGAGGATGATCAAAAAGATCCATCCCATTATGACATGACACACAAAACTCAAAATCACAAGAAATATCTAGGATGTTGCCTAGGGTGCCCTGCACCACAAAGACATAGTCGGATAGAGGCAAACGAATGTGTGGATAAATATAGATAGAGATGCAAATAAAAATACCATAAAGGTCTAGGAAGACAAGGATGGAGAGAGTGGGGGGGGAGTGAGTAAGAATAATAATAGAAAGAGAGAAGAGAGATAGAGAGGTGAAAGATAGATAAAGATAAAAATAGGGAGGGCATAATAGGGAGTGTGTGTGTGTGTGTGTGTGTGTGTGTGTGTGTGAGAGAGAGAGAGAGAGAGAGAGAGAGAGAGAGAGAGAGAGAGAGAGAGAGAGAGAGAGAGGGAGAGGGAGATACAAATACAAAGAGAGTGAGAGGGAAAGAAATAGGAAGAGGAGAGAGGAGAGGGGGGAGATGAAGAGATAGAGTGATAAATATATACATGAGGGATAGAGTAGACCAAAGAGAAATAGAGGAAATGGAATATAGATAAACAAAGGTGAAAGGTAAAGATTAAATTATCCTACCAAATATTTTACTATATACAAAAATATGTTATGAGAAATTTCTACTTTAGTAATACAATGCCATACTTTTAACACAAAATATGAAGGGAGATACAAATACAAAGAGAGTGAGAGGAAAAGAAATAGGAACAGGAGAGAGGAGAGGGGCAGATGAAGAGATAGAGTGATAAATATATACATGAGGGATAGAGTAGACCAAAGAGAAATAGAGGAAATGGAACATAGATAAACAAAGGTGAAAGGTAAAGATGAAATTATCCTACCAAAATGTTTTACTATATACAAAAATATGTTATGAGAATATTTCTACTTCAGTAATATAATGCCATACTTTTAACCCAAAAATATTTGTATATGTTGATCCATTATATGGCTAATAACTTGAGAGAGAGAGAGATAGATAGAGAGAGAGAGAGAGAGTAAATATGATTTAAAGTTTTACCCATTCCAATAGGAATGTGGATAGCTTTCTTTGACCATGAATAATCCCCCCCTCTTTTATGTTGGTAAAGGTTGTGAAATTTTTCTTTACACCTACCAATTACAATTGCTTGACATTTGCTAAATCCTTTTCAATAAATCTAATTTGGTGTATGTCCTCTAGTCAATGCTATAGGGAATTATCACAAAAAAATTCTATTAAAGGTAGGTTGAAATAGATGAAAGCGTAACCTTTCCCAACTATTTTGTAATTTATATAATCAGATTATTGTTTTTATCACATATCTACAGTTGGTGTCTATTGATATGATCTATTTGCAGTGAGATAAAATGGTCAAAATATAGCTCACAATAGTTTATGTAGGATTTGAGCAATACAAATCCACAAAACCCGAAGATCACCTGCATACAAAAACCTATTACAAGGAAGTAGAGACAAGAAGAGGCCAAGGGTTTGACTAAAAAATATGAAGAAGAAAATATCCTCAATTAATGAATGAATTAAATGTACAATGGATCATCCTTATAAAGGAGATCAAAATTCTTGAAAGGCAAACCCTAGTGCATGTAATAATTAGTTAAATTATTACAAAACTAATGCATGCAAGTTTATATTTAAAACAACTAGTGCATGAGTTAAAACAACTTGTGCATGTGTGTTTAAATATAAACAACTAAAGAAAAAGAGTTGACATCCTAAGAAGGGAGTAAAGTTTATTAATATAATTAAAAATTTACTCTAACAACCCCCCTTAAGATGACCAACAATGCAGCTACAAACAATGCAAAAAGAAAGCAAAGGAAACTACAGTGCTGAAAGCATAAAAATGGGTTAGGGCAACATGGCCTGATGAGGTACCCATGTACAAAAGAGAGTCTCTATAAAGTGGAGAAATAGAGAAAACCACATGGGAAAAAACTCTACTCCAAAAAGAGACAAAAAATAATCTGAAGGACTGAAGAAGCCTCCAAAACTAGGAATGTTCCAAAAAATAGGAACAAGAATGAACATGTAGAACATCATTGAAGCAAGAAGATGCAAACTCTGTCAAGAAGTAACTGTTGATCTGAAGATCCTCCACAGAAATATGACCAAGTAGAGAAGACTGTAATCTGTATGAGTGCCCTCAAATGACACTACTCGAATCAGGAGGCAAACAAAGGTAAACAACTGAACTTGAAGATACAGATGGTATAAAACACCAAAGCCTGAAGAGCTAATCAATCAAAGATGGAAGAGTGCCTCTAAAAATAGGAAAGAAAGAGTGTCTATATGGTAAATGATCCATCTCACTGAAATGCATAGGTACCCAGCCACTACATCCGCCTAGTACATAGGAACAAATACTAAATACATATCTCACACTATCGAACCAAGGAAGGAGAAGAATGATCAATAGAACCCCCCCATAATGTTGACAAGAGAGAGGTGACAAGTACATTGAAAAGAGTGCCAATAAGAACTACATTGTGAAGAACCAGGAACATCGAAGGTGCATAGAAAACACAAGCACAAATAAAGATACCCTAAGGCTAATGTCATGGAAAGAACACTCACTTGACAAAGGTAGATGGAAAACAAAGGCAAACATCAAATCCGCCCATGGCACTCTATAATGGAGTGCGAGAACAAATAGCACAAACATGTTCAAGATTCCAAGCATGCAAGAAAATGGCACTTTATCTCAATGCATGTGCATAAAAGAATGCTACAAAAGTGAAGTATACACTGCTAAAATAAGAGAGAAGACTGCTAAAACAAAAGAACAGCCTAAGAAGAGTCATCCCCTAAAGGGAAGAGATCCCAGGACCTGTAACATCCAAGATATCCACCAGAGTGCAAAAATACAAAAAAAATGAATAAAATATACCTAGAGCAGAATCTGGGAAAATGACTCATAGCACTAGAAATCTCTCAGAACAAGCATTCCAATGATATCTCACTTTCCAAAAATGGAGTCCGAATGCGCAACATAGAGTTTTCAGAGTGCAAAAATGAACATCTGGCTTTGACAGTAAAAAAAAAATATCAAAAATGAAAAATAAAAAATTCAAACATTCAGATCTGGATGGAGCTCGGAACCAGCTTTTCGACGATATCTTGTTTGCCCGATTTCGACACCATATGCTCAAGTTATGAGCAAAAAACCACCGAGTGCTCCGGAGGGCCCAAAATGGTGTCTAGATGTGCTGATGTTAGCACTTCACGGGCTTAAAATTGACAGCCAAATGGCCGTCACAGCATGCAAGCCCTTTAGGGTTAAAATTCTGGGCCATTGGTTGCCATATGACTAGGGGCTAAAACTGCATTCGCTGGCTTAAATTTGACGGCCAAATGGCCATCACCGGCCAATTTTTTAAAAAAAATAAAATAAATTTTTTTTTGCAAAATCGCATGCGCGCCTCTAGATATGTGTCATCCCTTTTCAAATTTTTGTCTCAATTTGCGTGCCATTTTTTTTAAATTAAAAAAATCTTAATTTACGTGTCAGACAGCATAAGTTTTGCCTCATTTTACATACAAATTTGTACCCAAAAAAAGCGTGTCAAGCTTATGGTACCCAAAAAAAGCTCCAGAATGCAAAATTGTCAAAATTGGACGTGCCTTATATCGAAATAGGGGTTGTTGTGCGTTGCGAGCTCAACAGTGAGGTTCGTTTGAGCTCAAAGTGCACCAGAATTTAGAGACCTCCTAATTTCAATAAAAAACCAAAAAAAAGGCCCTAATCTGCATCCTTCAAACGTGAACAAGCTGTAGTAGTTTAGGCTCTAATACCATGTAGGATTTGAGCAATACAAATTCACAAAACCCGAAGATCACCTGCATACAAAAGCCTATTACAAGGAAGTAGAGACAAGAAGAGGGCAAGGGTTTGACTCAAAAATATGAAGAAGAAAATATCCTCCATTAATGAATGAATTAAATGTACAATGGATCATCCTTATAAAGGAGATCGAAAGCCTTGAAAGGCAAACCCTAGTGCATGTAATAATTAGTTAAATTATTACAAGACTAATGCATGTAAGTTTATATTTAAAACAACTAGTGCATGAGTTAAAACAACTCGTGCATGTGTGTTTAAATATAAACAACTAAAGCAAAAGAGTTGACATCTTAAGAAGAGAGTAAAGTTAATTAATATAATTAATACTTTACTCTAACAGTTTAAATGTAGCAGCTGCAAGTCTAATCAAGCGGAAATGATATAGGTAGGACATGCAGACAAAGCTACCCATATTAAAAAACAACAAATAAAGATGATTTATAGCTTTAATTCTCCTACCAATGTTTTCAACTTCAATAGTAAATGATAATTTAATTAACTTGTCACATCCATGATGATTTCATATATTTTTGGCTACATATGCAAGCCTATTGCATATCCAAGGGTTTTTTTTTTAAAATAATTTCTTCACCTATTGTGAGTTAGTCTTCAGGGCGTAAATAGATGCATGTCTAATTTTTTATAGACAATCATAACATTTTCTTCTAAGCCATAATTAAAATTTAATTATATCTTATATTTATGTATATGAATGTCTCTACAAGAGGATGCAACATTTGAGGAAAAAAATCGAGTAAGTTTTTATTACCAAGAGGTGTAAGATGATATTTTATAATATATATTAATATATTTTTCAGAGATCTTACTATGGTCTATTTTCATTATATGTGGATGTTATTACAATTACAATCCAAACATAGATTTATGAGTAGTGTTGAATTAAGATTAGGATTTTATGTAATTTGAGTAATGGTTAACGTTAGGTTAGGGTAAAATCAGAGAAATTATAGTTAGGGTTCAATAAGAATTAGACTTAAAATTAGAGTTAGATTGTGTAACTTGCCTTATATTTTTCATACCAAG